>JASANA010008536.1:0-12887 GCA_030248095.1 Ptycholaimellus sp. GST1_10
GTCTGTGGTTTATCAACCATTTTCAAAAGTAAGCACAGATTTGGAATCGTTATATACGACTTGTGAATCAAAAAACCAAAGTCTTCTGTTCAATTATCAGCCGTTCAGCTGCTACTAATTATTGATTCTATTGTCATGCATGAAAGTTTGTCACTCAAGAGGGCAAGTCTGTGGTTTCACAACCATTTTCAAAAGTAAGCACAGATTTGGAATCGTTATATACGACTTGTGAACAAAAAAACTCAAGTGTTCTGTTCAATTATCAGCCGTTCAGCTGCTACTAATTATTGATGCTATTGTCATGCTTGAAAGTTTGTCACTCAAGAGGGCAAGTCTGTGGTTTCACAACCATTTTCAAAAGTAAGCACAGATTTTGGAATCGTTATATAGACTTGTGAATCAAAAAACCAAAGTCTTCTGTTCAATTATCAGCCGTTCAGCTGCTACTAATTATTGATTCTATTGTCATGCATGAAAGTTTGTCACTCAAGAGGGCAAGTCTGTGGTTTCACAACCATTTTCAAAAGTAAGCACAGATTTGGAATCGTTATATACGACTTGTGAACAAAAAAACTCAAGTGTTCTGTTCAATTATCAGCCGTTCAGCTGCTACTAATTATTGATGCTATTGTCATGCTTGAAAGTTTGTCACTCAAGAGGGCAAGTCTGTGGTTTCACAACCATTTTCAAAAGTAAGCACAGATTTGGAATCGTTATATACGACTTGTGAATCAAAAAACCAAAGTCTTCTGTTCAATTATCAGCCGTTCAGCTGCTACTAATTATTGATTCTATTGTCAGGCATGAAAGTTTGCCACTCAAGAGGGCAAGTCTGTGGTTTCACAACCATTTTCAAAAGTAAGCACAGATTTGGAATCGTTATATACGACTTGTGAACAAAAAAACTCAAGTGTTCTGTTCAATTATCAGCCGTTCAGCTGCTACTAATTATTGATGCTATTGTCATGTTTGAAAGTTCGTCACTCAAGAGGGCAAGTCTGTGGTTTCTCAACCATTTTCAAAAGTAAGCACAGATTTGGAATCGTTATATAACTGGTACCATCGGCAAGCCGAAATAGAGCTCTTTTCTCCTGAAAAAATCGATTGCCCCGAGTGTAAAGCCAAAGAAATTGCCCTATTACTAGTGAAATCTGCTTGTGGGGCATTTGCAATTTGTTTTCGCGCGCAGTTCCAGGGCTCTTTTCATGCGCGCTCAAACAAAATGCAGGTGACACAGCAGATTTCACTAGTAATAGGGCAATTTCTTTGGCTTTACACTCGGGGCAATCAATTTTTCAGGAGAAAAGAGCTCTATTTCGGCTTGCCGATGGTACCAGTTATTTCCTCACCTTTAAAAGAATTCAAAAATATTTCATTATTAGTAGATCAATTTCGTTGGCTTTGTACTCGGGGCAGTCAATTTTTGGGAGAAAAGAGTTTTACTCTTGGCTTGCCAATGGTACCAGATGTTTCCTCAACTTTAAGCCTGCAAGAAATAAAATAAAAAAATTGATATTATATTATAAAAAATAATTATTAACAAGAACAAAATATTTGCTAGTAAAAATAAAATAATTGTTAATAAAATGAAAAATTTAGAACCCAATAGGCTCAGCGAAAAGTTAACCATCTTACCACTACACCACAGGGGCGCATGGATTTAGCTGGAAATTAGCCTATTTTTAATGCACAAATCTGCGCAGTTGAAGACCGGAGGGAAGGGGCTGGGGGATGAAATGAATACCTACACCCGTTCATGGAGTAGATGCGAAGAAGGGAAGGGAAGAAGGGAAGAAGGGAAGAAGGGAAGGGAAGGGAAGGGAAGGGAAGGAGTTCGTGCGGCACTTTTGTTTGCAAATTTTCAGAGCAAAGGAAGCCATATATTGCTAATTTTCGCGAGTACCCCCCACAATTCGATATTGTTCTTTCCAATGCTGCAAAAATCTCATCAATTGGTGCAGGCAATGTTGAGAAAAACGCTTATCAGTTTCAAGATCTGGCAATAACCCCCAAAACATACACCTGGGTCGAAAAGAGGGGCTGGGCGCTGACACTCCGCTAAAGCTCCGTTCGCGCCAGCCCAATACGACTTGTGAATCAAAAAACCAAAGTCTTCTGTTCAATTATCAGCCGTTCAGCTGCTACTAATTATTGATGATATTGTCATGCATGAAAGTTTGTCACTCAAGAGGGCAAGTCTGTGGTTTCTCAACCATTTTCAAAAGTAAGCACAGATTTGGAATTGATATATACGACTTGTGAACAAAAAAACTCAAGTTGTCTGTGCAATTCTCAAGATTACAGGTGCTACAGCGCAAAAACTCTATATTGCAATTTTCAAGCCTTTCTACCCAAAAAAGTAATGTTTCAAATGCTCGGAAACCGGGTCTACCTCTCTACCTTTCAGGAAAAAAAAAGTTTGTCCCAATCCGTTGAGAATTCGCCCGTGGACAGCATTTCCAGATTTTTTATATATATATATATATATATATATATATATATATATATATATATATATATATATATATATATATATACCTATATACATATATCAGGACAAAAGTTGAGTAACCTCTATAGACCGCGGAGCGGCCCTTCGGGCCGCTCCGCGGTCAAAAATGCCTCGACTTAAAAGTCTAAGAAATAAAATTACTAATTTTTGAATTTCAAGCAAATTCTGTCAAATTGCGACTAAGACTACGGACAACGAAGCTGTTTCCAACCTTACACTCATATGCTGGCATCGCGTGCCTCCATCCTTTCGCCCAGACTATTCTCCCTGACGCAGATGCCGCCCAGGTCAAAGCAGACGAATCAGGGCAGCGTGGGCGGGCTTCCGGTCACGTAAGCTTCAGGCTTGTCCTTAAAATCAAGCCCCCCCCCAGGCTGCCAGAGCATTCTCTCCACTCTCACGCATCAGCCGGCCATGCAGTGGACAGCTCTCTGCCTGGGCCTCTGTCTCAGCGGCGTCGCAGGTTTGCAGCCAGCCTGGACTCCTGGAAGGGAGTCTTGCCCAAAGGCGGTCTTGCAGGGGTGGGTCTCCCGCCAGCGCCGCCCCTCTTCTACCAGTACCTGGCCGAGAAGCGAGGGGACCCGGCCACTGTCGCCCTACCAACCACCACCAAGGGTACAGGGACCTGCTACAGGGGACGGGGAATGGAAGAGAGGGGTATATTGCCAGGACCCCTGGTCCATGACCAGGACCCCTTCTGGCTGTTCGTGAAGCCGGAGGGTCTGCGTGCCCTGGCAGAGTTCCTGGGGAAGCTCAAGGCCAAGGCTCGCCAGGATGATCATGATGCTTTGCCCCCGCTATCAATCGGGTAGAAAGGCTAAGCAGGCTACGGTTGAGGGCTGTAAAGTGCATTGAAGATTCCGACAAAAGTTCGTAACTACCATGTAGTCCTGTCTTTTATATTTGCCTTTGCTCGCTTTGTTTTGCTTCTCTCTGTTGGTTTCTTCTTTCCCTGGTCATTGAGAAGACGTCTGAAATATTTTGCATTCTGGGCATGTGGTTTATTCATGTCGATTGCTTCCGGTCTACCTTTAGCGCGCACTTCTTTTTGTTGATTGACATTATAGAATATGTTTATAAAGGAAATCGGTCTGAATTTATTTTGGGCCAATTAAAAATACCTACGGCCAGACTGAAAACTCCCAAAAATAGTACCAGTAATTGCACAACATAAGGGTTGGCCAGGAGCCAATGCCTGTTTCTCATAGCAATAGCAAGTTAAACAAACTTATAGTAGGCTTGGGCATTTCATTCCAATGGTAGTATAAAATTTAAGTTTGTGTGGTGTTTCCACTAAGAGTTGGATAGAGAACCAAATTATGGGCTCAAGCTAAAAGCAATATTTAGGAAATAGAGATAAAAACTGAGCAAAGGATATGTCAGGGATTGCCTGTGGGAGCTGTCGCACTTTCATCCTTCGAACCAGGCAAACTTGTCCTATTTTCAAAGTGAGTTTCCTGTTTTAACTTAAAGTTGGATCAAGCTGTAAAATTAAATAGAAAGAATAAAAAATAAATAATGAAAGTAAGTTGGCAGTCTAGCCATAATTAACTTACAAAAACTTACACTTTAATGAAACTTAGATGCATATGCAGCTATTAGTAGGGTTAGGTTGCGGCCAATTCTCGAAAAAGGACAAATTCACAAGTTCTTGAACCAGTCACAAGCTCAGCTCTAGCTCATCTGTTCAAACGCCACGCCCATCCAACGCGTGCTCCCTTTCGTTCAGCCGGTTCTCGATGACGTAGATACGAATGAAGGCCTGCCAGTTTGCCACGGCTATCGGCAGACATCCGGTCACGCAGGCATGGCCTGCCCATAAAATGAAGCCTGCGGGGGCGTAGAATCCATTCTAGTCCCAGCGTACCTTCCAACAATGAAGCTCCTAACCATCCTCCTGCCTCTCTGCCTCCGACAGGGCTCAGGTTGTCACCTTAGAGTACCCCATCGATGATCGATTCAGCTCCCTGTTGTCTCTGAGACTGCTGGCTAGGGGTTGCAGGCGTGGGTCTGCCACCGGCGCCGCCCCTCTACCAGCAGTCCCTGCCACAGAAGAGCCTCCAACCAGAGGACCTCGCAACCGCCGCCCCGCCAGCCACCAACTTGGGTAGGCAGCCTTTTGGAGACTGGGTGTAGAGGGAATGGAAAAGGCGGTGGTTGCTAGGCCCTCCGATTGATGACAAAGATCCGTTCTGGCTGTTTGTGAAGCCGGAGGCTTTGCATGCGCTGAACGAGCTCATTCGAATGCGGCAAGCAGCGACCAAAGCTCACCAGTAGTTGATATCTGTTCTGCTCTTGCATACACGTCCTCTGGCATATAGGGTGAATGAGCAGGTGTCTAAGGCCATTCAAATTCTGTATATGTCTTTTCAACTTCTCTTGTCGATTTCTCCATTTTACGTTTACGATTTGCGTGCTCTCTTTTTTCGTTTAACGAGTTTTTGGGTCATAAAATAGCTAAGCTGGATTATTTGCACTTCTATCAAAGTTTGTGTTTCGATGTGAAAAGCGTTCATCTGGTTGATTTGCAAGCGGTTTGAAATTGTATCTGGTATGGTGGATTTCAATTCGAATTTCGAATACTTGTTCATATAGTTGAAAGAATGATAGTTAGTAGGTCACCTGCTGGGTGACCCGCATTCAAACCACCAACTTCATTTGATTAGACAGATAGCAAACTACAAGTTTGTTGAGTTAAATTAGTTAGTGTTAGGACTTATTCTGAAAGAAATTGAAAGCCAAATAGCGATGAACAGCAGCAAAGCAGTACTCACAAACATATTCCCCAGTTTCACTGCCTGGAGGTGTAAGAAACGGTGCCCTAGAAGATAGAAATAATGGATCAACGCTCTCCCAGCTAAGCGCGTGGCTGGGTTGGGATGGTGGTGGTGGTGTGTTTCAGTCCCACTCGGCGAGGTGGGTGGAATCGATTTGTGGTTTGCTCACGGAGAGTTCCACTTCCTCTCATCCCGATGAAGCATGGGGGCTTCACCACTGTAAGTGTAGGGAATTCACAGCCTCTCGGCTGGGCCCTGCCCCACACAGGCTCCCTACATGGCAAGGGGTTGGGATGGTGATGGAGTTGTCGGAGGCGACTTTGCCTCGTTTAGTTAGCCCAGAACTGCCCTACGATAGACACCGAAGAAGACAAAGACCATGAGGCGGCCTGCGGCCGCGCAAAAATCTGGCAAAAAGATTGGGCTTCTCAAAATCGATGAGGAACTGAGAAGGTATAATTAAATTAATTTTCTTTAATAAATTATTAATTTAGGACATAGGCTTTTTCAATTTTTTGGAAATTTGCTTTCTTAATTGCAACTAAAGGGCAAAAAATTGTAGGTAAAATTTTCGATTTTTGCGGGTAGGGCATTTTTTTACTTTGTTTGGTTAATTTATTTTTGAAAGGGTAAATTTTTGACCGCAACTTTAGCTTTGTTCATAAACTAATTTCCCATTTTTCCTGATACATTCGCTCTGAACCAAAGAAAGTAAAACTTCAAAAACTTCTTTTTTAAAACAGGATCGAATAAAACTGCATTTGAATTGCTGTTTTGTCATGACACTTTGTGACTCTTATATCGTAAAAGCCTGATTAATGATGAATATATTTTGCAAACTCTCCAAACCGTATGTACCAGTAAATAAACTGCTCAAAACTTTAAAATGGATCAAGCTAAAAAGGATATTTTTCAAAAAATAGTTCAAAAAAGAAAAAGATGAACGATGAAACGTGCAATGAAATGTGCATAAGTGCAATCACATCAGATCAAGCGAAATGAGTAAATGAAACTGCTCAAAATTTTAAAATGGATCAAGCTCAAAAGGATATTGTTCAAACCGTATGTACCGTAGGTACCATTAAATGAAACTGCTCAAAATTTTCAAATAGATCAAGCTAAAAAGGATATTGTTCAAAAAATTGTTCAAAAAAGAAAAAGATGAACGATGAAACGTGCAATGAAATGTGCATAAGTGCAATCACATCAGTTCAAGCGTGTATGAAGCTCTGTTTGAAAGCGTAGCAGAGGACGCAGCAAAACTCCAAAACTTCCACCATTCCAAAAAACTGCAAAAAAAGGTTTTAATAATACCACAAAAGTTGACAAAAGGAAAAAATTACGGACAATCCGAAAAAGATGCCCAGAGTGCCACCAAAGGCACTTATTGCATCTATCGTCTGGAATCAGTGGAATCATTAGTCATGATGGGTAGTGAAAGAATATGAGAAAACCGTAGTAAGCGGTGTTTCCCAGTAGACGATTTTGGTGACGCGGTGGATGTAGAAATGAGCCACCACAATTTCACGACTCAATATCCCTTTCATTTCCTCCTCACGCATTTTGTCAAAAAGGACTGACCGTTGGTAGTTGTTGCACTGCTCCCGCTTTTTGCCAAGGTACTGCTGGCACTCGTTGGTTTTCTAAAGCTTTCTTTGATCATGCATAAGAATAAAAGGCAAATGCGATATGTTTATCGATCTAGGACATTTTGTGAATCTAAGGATAAGGTGATAAAAGATATGTAGAAGTGCCTGGTTCTTGGAAGGCCAAATGTTGCGAGACTCTGTGATGGTGGGCTCGCGGTAGGAGCAGGGCAGGTGACACTCGTCGCAGAAACGGTTGCGGTAGGAGCGTTTGTGATTGAGGAACGCATTCATGCACACCTCTGCAATAGATTGGATGAAAGGTTGGAAAGGGCTGGTGGGTAAGGAGAAGATTGAGGGAGAGTTGAAGAGGAGAGACGCTTGGCAGGTCCGCAGTTGGAGACGTTGGCAAAGTCAGGGCCAAGACGTGGCTTGCGAGGATCCGTGCAGAGGCACCAGTCCGCCAATGCTCGCTGCACGCACACCTCTTCACAGTTCTACAAACACCTCCTGCTTAGATTCAAGATGAGGTTCTAGGAATGAAAGTTTGGAATGGAGCAAAAAGTAGAACCTTCTTGGAGTAGGCCCCCGGTAGTGGATAGAGGGAGCTGTTGGCCTGGCTGACGCAGGGTGGATAGGGGGCACCAAGATGATGCAGCTGCTGAAAGCGGATGGCATAGCGACTGAAGTAGCCCACCGGAACATTGAATCCATCGGCGTAGGGCAGCGGATCAATCTGAAACAGCCAAAGTCTCCAACAGATCCATCCATCCTCAATCCTTACCTCGCTATCATGTAGGACGACGCGTACTCCAACCGTATCGCTGCTTGTGAGGTACTGGGCCCGGTGGACTTTCAGCTCCATGTAGAGGCCTTCAAAGGGTTCCAATCTAAGTTGGTGAGGAGGAGGAATGAAAAATTGACCTCGATCAGCTCCCCCATCGATGGTCACAAGGTCGGTGCGGTTCCACGTGTAGCAGTTTCCATAGCGGCGGTCCACCATGCGACGGAAGTCCGTCTGAAAGTTGCACGGCTCCCCATTGTACTCGCAGCGCATCATCAACTCTGGCAGCGTCACTCCTTCAATCCTCCTAGCCTCCTCCCAGTTCTTATCAATAGGCAGAGAATAAGTCTGAGACCGACATCCGCAAGCTGCTCATCATCCATGTCCCCAAGCATGGTGGCTAGGAGATCCTGGACTGTGGCTGTCACGGCCACTGCACCCGAAGTCCAGTTCACTGGGGCCACCCCGTCCCCATCATCCTGACCGACGTTCATCTGGAAGGGGCCAATTGTTCATAGAAAGTGAGGAGGAAATGAGCTACGGCGTTGTGGAAGATGTGGGTGAGCTCTTGGGTAGCAGTCTCAGCCTTGGCCAAGTACTCGGCCTCGGTGAGGTGTGGGGCGGCAGCGGGGTTGTAGCTGAGCTGTCCTTCTGTCTCCACTGGCTCGTCCTCCCATGGTGGGCGTGGGGTGGAGGAGGGAGCTGAGGTTGTCGTCGTCTTTCCCATTGCAGCCTCCGATTCTGTGGTCCTGACCTTCTTTGCCCCTTCGTCTTCGACGCTTGCTGATTCAACTGCGCCAAAAGCTTTGGGCTCAGCTGAAGTCTTTTCTTTGACGCTTGAAGTCATTTTGGAAGTTGCCTCATGACTGGTCGTCTTCATGGGCGCTGTCTTGGCCTTTGCCATCGAGTCTACGCCCACCATCATCGTCGTCTTCTTCGTTTCTGGCTCAGTCTTGCTACTCGGAGCAGTCGCCATCGCTGGCTTGGACTGAGTCTCTTTCTGAGCACTCACTGTCACCATCGTCTCTGTCTTCATTTCAACACCCTCCATCACTGTCGCTGCTATCTTCGTCCCTGTCTGGCTCCCATCTCCAGCCACTGTCATGGGACCAGAGTTTGGCTTGCTCTTTGGCATGATTGTCTTCAGAGGCGTCGTTCCCTGTCCCTTCTCTGCTTTCTCTGCCATTGTCGTCGTCCTGGCTTTGGTCTTCACTGGCATCTTTGACGTTGTTGCCCTAAAGGCGCTGGTCTTGGCCGCCTTCTCCAAGCTGATGTCCGTCGTCGTAATCTTCGTCCCAGCCTCTGTCTGATCGCTTTCAGTTGAAGTCCCTGCTTCCGTACCGGTCTCCATCTGAGCCTCTGTCTCTGGCTTCATCGCTGTTGTGACCTTCCCGGCCTTTGTATTCGTTTCTGTCACTGGTGGCACCGACTCCGTCTCCACTGCATCCGTTGGCGTCTTCGTTGCCGTTGCTGCTTCGTGGCTTGGGGTCAAGGTGCTCTTGCTTGCCGTGTAGAGGGTGGTCGTCTTCTTTGCCTTCGTCTCCAACCCTGTAGCTGTCCCAATCTCCATCTTAGTGCCGGTGGTTGGAGTTTCACTGCCGTAGGACTGGAAGGTGGAGCCTACACCGAAGAGTGCTTGCTGAAGCCCGCTCTGAGGAAATGATGGATAGGAAAGAAACCGGGAAGGCCAAGGACGGTGGAAAAAGCATCGGTGGTTTTGGCGGGTGCTTCGGAGGTCGTTTCTGCAAAAAGTTTCTCTCAACGAGCTCCTGAGGTGGAAGAAACCCAGACGCATAGTTGCAGGGCCAGTGGCGAAGTCGAGTAGGGCAGAAGTAGTTGCTGGAGGCAGTGAAGCGGCCATGGACGATGTTGCAGCCACTTCAGCCGTTGTCGGAGAATCGGTGGATGCTTCTTCAAAAGCTGTCAGTACCAACCTTCCTAGCAGCATGAAAGATGAAAAACGGTTGGTGCTGGGAGTTGGGGGATGAGTGGAGTGAGGCTGGATTCTCGTTTTCGGTGGAATGGTCGGCGTTGGCTGCTGTGGAACGGTAGTGGATGCTTCTTCAGGGGCTGGCGTAGGGGTGTAGGTCAAGCCTTCTGAAAATTACTCAAACACTGCCGCATGGCAATAAAAAGTAGTAAGGAATACCGGTGAGATGTTGGGACGTGGGCTGCTGTGGAACGGTAGTAGCTGCTTCTTCAGGGGCTGGCGTAGGGGTGTAGGTCAAGCCTTCTGAAATTTACTCAAACACTACCAAACGGCAATATAAAGTAGCAAGGAATACTGGTGAGACGTTGGGAGGTTGGCTGGTGCGGAACGGTAGTGGATTTTTGTTCAGGGGCTGGCGTAGGGGTCATGACTTCTGAAATTAACTCAAACACTGCCGGGCGGCAATATAAAGCAGGAAGGAATACCGATGGGAGGTTGGGCCGTCTTGACGGGAGTAGAGGAAGAGGGACGGTGGGATGAGAAGTCCAGTGTCGCAGAGAAGGCGGCGATGGTCGTTGGATGGGCGCTGGTCTTGTCCAGGTCACTGGGAGTGGAGGTGGTGGGGAAAGTCTTGGTTGAAGTGGATGGAACAATGCGATAGGGTGCTGTAGTGGTAGTGGCCAGACTGGTGAAAGGAGTGGTTGAAGCTTTGTTAGAGGTCGTTGTAGCCATTGTCGTCGTCATGGTGGATGTTGTTGTTGTCGTTGCTGGCGCTTTTGACGTCGTAATGGTCGTGGTACTGGTGGTTGAAGTATTTGTGGTAGTAGTTGAGGTTGAGGTGGTGGTCACGTTGACTGCAATAAGCATTTTAGTTGGGATGCCGGAGATCGGATACAAATGCATTTGACTTGGATAGAGCTCGCAGATGTAGCCGTGTTCGGTAGTGCAGTCCTTCTCCTCCCATTTCTTGTCCTTTTTGAGGCGAATGCACCGATGAGCTTTGTTGTCAAAGTTCTTGGGCTCTGGTGCTGGGATGAAGTTCACCCGCGGTCCCAGCAACTCCGTCGGCTCCACGAAGCGAAGATCCGTCTGAAGGCCCCATCTTTGCTGGACGACTCAAGAGGGGGAGAGAGAAACGGCGTTGATGTCTGCTCGAC
This sequence comes from Ptycholaimellus sp. GST1_10, assembly GCA_030248095.1. Taxonomy (NCBI): domain Eukaryota; kingdom Metazoa; phylum Nematoda; class Chromadorea; order Chromadorida; family Chromadoridae; genus Ptycholaimellus; species Ptycholaimellus sp. GST1_10. The sequence goes on from JASANA010008536.1 coordinate 10,747, forward strand.
TGGAGGGGTCGCGTTGGACTCCGAACCAGAAGTCGTCCTCCAACGGGCGGTTCACGAAGGCGAAGTCCACGACCTGCTGGCTGTCCAGCCAGGCCATGCGGAGGCCGTAGCCCGGCGGCACCGAACTCTCACTCAGACAGCCGGCCAATGAATCTTTCCTGAAGCGGAGGGGGCATGGAGGTGAGAAGCTGGGCAGGGGAGAAGGAGAAGGAGAGGCGGAGGGGAGGGCACCAGCTCTCTTTGGCCGTTTGGTAGAAGAAGCAGCGGCGCTGCTCGCCGCCCAGCCAGGCAGAGGGCGTCAGGTCGGACAGACAGACGCGCATGGCCGCCGGCATGCTCAGGCAGGACCCCACGTCGCCCCCGCCCTCATCCGCTGCAATAGCTGGCCGGATTGGCTGGTGCAGGTGGGTGCGGAAGGAACTGGAAAGGTATTCGCAGAGAGCGCGTTTGGTGTTTTGGCAGCCATCCGTCTTCAGGCCCCCCCTTCGGTAGTAGAAGCAGTCCTGATTGTCGGCGTGTTGGAGACTAGCGCGCCCCTTCGCGGGCTCGTCAATGCAGGCCCGCTCCGTTAGGCCGTCCGGCTCGTCCACCCAGGTTGCCGTCGTCTGAATTGAGCATTTTGTACCAACTGAGTTGAGTTCCATCATAGAATGGTATCTGGAAAGCTCTATACTTCCATCTGGTACTTGGAGCAAGGTCCTTCAGCAAGTATGGAAAAGCAAACCACTTCTAGTTAATGCAATCTTACTCCACCGTTCCTTAGTGGGAGTTTCTGCTCACTTAGCTGATAGCACCCGCAATGAATAAAAGTAATACTCAGAATAAGCATAGCTGGAGAGGGATAAAAGCCTGCCAGGTTTTCGGGATCGGCGAGGTCGCTGAAGCGAAGGCCGACATAGCAGTCCGGAAAACTTTGGGTCTGATCGAAAGCGTCCTGGGTGCGTAGGTGGGCCAGGCGTGATCGAAAACGGCCAGTGGCCAGCAGCTTTTCCACCTCCCCTCCTTTCCTGCACTCCGCCCACTGCGCTGACCTGTATAGGGCAACAATAGACGCCGTCAGCCCTGCCTCAGTAGAGCACTGAAAGCAGGCAACCATTCGGCATCGTTTTCCAAGAGGAGGAAGCAGGAGTGGTTGTTGCCGTTGGAGGCCCACACTCCGCCCTCCTGCTCCCGGCACCAGGACTCCAGCATGCCCGGCTTGAAGTTGCGTGGCGACCCAGTTATTGGCGTTGACACTGACAAGGCCACACTTTCTCATCTCTATCGCCAACTTTCTATAAGATTAGGCACCAGTGACAAACTCGCAGATGAATTCTTGATCATGACTTTTGCAGTCCTTGTCATCCCAGTCGCCATCGCCTTTTCGTATCACGCAGAGCTCGTACTCGTTGTCTAGCTTGGGGTTGTGAAAAAGGTTGTTGGAGTGCCGCTCTCGCCCGTCCTCTCCGTCTATCCAGGCCGTGTCCTCCTTCAATCAGGGCTGGCGCTGACATGCAAAGCGCCCAGCTTGACGGGGCCAACCGTCACATTGACTCCGAACCGGAACTTGCGCAACCCGATCCAGGCGTCGGTGTCAAAAAACACTTTGCCATCATCTCGAGTGGCGTTTTGAAGGAAGTCGTGCAGAGCTTCGTTGGGGATGTGCGCTAGGCGCCCGCGTACCTCAGGGTAGTTGACCGCTGTCTCCACGCACTGCTCGTAAGCATTTCGCCTTAAACGCAGCCTGCTTTCCTCCTCACTCACTAACATCCAACAGGGCGTTTTACCAGTTCATTTTAGTGAGGTTTAGGTGAAAGCAGGAAACTAGTCCTCCGTTTGAAGAATAGACTTTACCGTTGATATTGTTACAAATATTGCTTAAGGGATGGCTGCCGAAGGTTTGCTCTGCAATTTGCTCATTGACATCAGGCTTTTTAGAGTCTTCATAACTAGTAAGCAAAAGGCCGACGACGACCGCCAAAGCCTTTCGCCATTTCATAATTTCGGTTCCTGACCTAAATATTTCATTTATTAGATTCAAATTTAATTTCGCATTTGTTCTAGACTTGAGACGAAATACGCCAAATTTGGTTTTTACACCAAGTGTTTAAAAAATTTATTTTTGGCTTAGTTTCATTTAAAAAATTTTCATTCCGACATAT
>JASANA010008537.1:0-60342 GCA_030248095.1 Ptycholaimellus sp. GST1_10
AAATCCCATTCGTATATTTGTTAGAGTTTTTTTGGGCATTTCAGACCTAGAGTGACCAAGGATTCAGGATGTGTCAACAATGGGGATGCTGGCTGTCACTGTGGCAGTCCGGTGTGTACCGGAGGCAGAATGTGATGGGGTAGAACTGGCCTGGTTCATAGTAGGTTAGAAGCACTGCTCGCACGCTCAGCCTTGAAAGAACATCACCCCGGGCCGTCCTTCTCTCGTACCTGACAAGCTTTGCGCTATTTATCACCCTTCTTTGAGGTTTCACAGCATCGCGTCCTCCCACCAGCTTAATACTGAACCAATCCGTTCGGTATATGATGTGAGGTTTTCGTTTTTGAACGTTTTCCCAAAAACCCAAAAAAGACTAAATCATGGCTCAAAGAGGCAAGCCTTAGTGCCCTTTCCGTCCACTGAAACCCAGGAAGTTTGAAAGCGGCACCTGGATGATGACGTTGCCCATGTGCTAGCCTTGGGCCATAAATCTTAATGCTTCCTGCAGTAAATGCATTTTCGCAAGAGCTGGAGCTTGCTGTTGGACAATCTCCGGTTGATTGATGCTGAACAACTTGGACGGGAGTGGTCACCCTGTGCCATCTCGACTCTTCTGCAGGGCAGCGGTGGCCAAGCATTGGAGCTCAGCAAATATCGCCATGCCAAATACGGCTCTTTATCAAATGGGTAATTGTCCCACATAACGCATGAAGCCGAAGCAGACAGGAAGAGGGAGAATAGTTCCATAAGGCTGTCGAGAAGAATGGCGTAGAAGGTGAGATTATTGAGGAAGAGGGCCATGCTCAGGTTGGAGTTCTTGGAACAGTTTCATTAACTGGAAGTCCCACTCGCATATTTATTAACGTGTTTTGGTAATTTTAGATTTAGAGTAACCTTGGGTGTAGTTGGCGGCAACATTGGGGATGCTGTCCCTGGGGCAGTCCGGCGTGTACTGGAGGCAGAAGGTGATGAGGTAGACCTGGCCTGGTTCATAGTAGGTTCGAAGCACTGCTCGCACGCTCAGCCTTGGCGGAGCCATCAGCCCCAGGCCGTCCTCCTCTCGCATCTGACAAGCTTTGCGCTATTTATAACCCTTCTCTGAGGTTTCACAGCATCGCGTCCTCCCACTAGCTCAATGCTGAACCGATCCATTTGCTATATCAGCGAAGTTTTAGTTTTTGAATGTTTCCTATTTTTTATTAATTTGAATATTTTAGCTGCTGCTTTTGGCGCAAAGCCAAAAATAACAATTTTGTTATATTTCACCTAATAATTTTTTAGCTAATAATATTTTGCTAAAGCTGTTATATTTCCTGCCAATAATTGAGCCCATGCGAACCCAAAAAAGACTTGAACATGGCCTATAGAGACAAGCCTTCGTGCCCCGGGAGTGTTCTTTCCGTCCACTGAAAACCAGGAAGTTTGAAAGCGGCACCTGGATGAGGACTTTATCTAAATGCTTCCTGCAGCAAACGCATATTGATATTTTCGTAAAAGCCGGAGCTTGCTCTTGGACAATCGGTTGATCGATGCTGAAGAAGAGCTTGGAAGGGAACGGTCCCACTGTTCCATTTTGAATGCCCCTGTTCAGCAGGGCAGCGGTGGCCAAGCATTGGAGCTCTGCAAATGCCTCCATGCCAAAAACAGCTCTTTTTCAAATGAATAGAAAACTGCAGAATTGGTTAGATATTATTTTGTGCGGACCATGTGCATATTCGAAACGCATGAAGCCGAAGCAGAAAGGCAGAGGCCGAATACCTCTATAAGGCTGTCAAGAAGAATGTCGAAGAAGGTGACGTTCTTGAGGAAGAGGGCTATGCCCAGGTTGGAGCCCAATTCCGTGCCTCGCCAGACAGTGCAGGGAAGCCTGCCGAAATGTCGTTTTCCATATTTTTCCCTCTTAATTTGCATCTGAACCAGCAGTTTTCCCTTATCAGCCTTTTCCCACTGCTCCCATCGCCAGTTTGAAAAGCTAAATACTCCAAAAGCCCAAAAATAGGCCAGAGTATCTGTAAAATTGCAAGCAAAGACACAACCTTGCAACACAAAAACTGACCTCCCCTCAAGCAGCCGGAATCAATCTTTGCACCTGAAGGCACGCTTTCCGTTGGAGCCGCGGCTAGTGGAAACATTGCAGCACGGTGGTGGTGGTGGGATTCCGGCCTGCTCGATGAAGCAGGTAACAGACTGAGGGCGTTGGCGATGGCCGCCTGGCCGACGCTCCCGCTGTGGGCAGAGTTTCTGGGTGGACGAAGAAGATGGGAATATGGGATTGAGGGGGCTAATCGAGTTTGGGGAGATAAAACAGATTGTATGACAAGGACCGAGGTTTTAGATTGTTTTTATTGCATTTATTACGATGCCAACAGTAGTCTGAGACTTTGAGAGAAATTGCTCAGACACAAGTATTGGTTTATAATTATGCATTGTAATCAACAGTGCACCTCACTATCTCGACCTTACTCGTGCATGAAACCTAAACGATACTGGCTGCTGCAATTTGGCCGCGCACGAGGAGAACAGGGGACGGGCACCTCGCGCCCTCAATACCCCCCATGCGATCGGGACGCAAGGAGGCCTGGTCAGGAAGGGCGCACCAGGCGCGAAGGCTCGGCCGCGCACAGAGAGGGGCGGGGAGGACGGGCACTCTCGCCGCGCAGATCCCCCCAGCGACGGGGACGCAAGGAGCCCCAGGGAGGCGCACCGAGCCCGAACAGGCCGCGCACAAGAGGCAGCAACGGCACTCTCCCACCCCAAACCCCCACGATAGGACGCAAGGAGCACCTCCAGAACCTTTTGAGCCTTGCAAAGCTGGCCGCGCACAATGAGGGCATAGTAGACGGTGCACTCTCGCCGCTTCCCTAAATCCTCCTCCATTGCTGATCTGGTGGACGCAAGGAGGCCTTGGTCAGGAAGGGCGCACCTTAGGCTTGCAAAGCTGGCCGCGCACAATGAGGGCATAGTAGACGGTGCACTCTCGCCGCTTCCCTAAATCCTCCTCCATTGCTGATCTGGTGGACGCAAGGAGGCCTTGGTCAGGAAGGGCGCACCTTAGGCTTGCAAAGCTGGCCGCGCACAATGAGGGCATAGTAGACGGTGCACTCTCGCCGCTTCCCTAAATCCTCCTCCATTGCTGATCTGGTGGACGCAAGGAGGCCTTGGTCAGGAAGGGCGCACCTTAGGCTTGCAAAGCTGGCCGCGCACAATGAGGGCATAGTAGATGGTGCACTCTCGCCGCTTCCCTAAATCCTCCTCCATTGCTGATCTGGTGGACGCAAGGAGGCCTTGGTATCCAGGACCCCGCCACCCAACCCACCCCCTGCAGGAAGGGCGCACCTTAGGCTTGCAAAGCTGGCCGCGCACAATGAGGGCATAGTAGATGGTGCACTCTCGCCGCTTCCCTAAATCCTCCTCCATTGCTGATCTGGTGGACGCAAGGAGGCCTTGGTCAGGAAGGGCGCACCTTAGGCTTGCAAAGCTGGCCGCGCACAATGAGGGCATAGTAGATGGTGCACTCTCGCCGCTTCCCTAAATCCTCCTCCATTGCTGATCTGGTGGACGCAAGGAGGCCTTGGTCAGGAAGGGCGCACCTTAGGCTTGCAAAGCTGGCCGCGCACAATGAGGGCATAGTAGATGGTGCACTCTCGCCGCTTCCCTAAATCCTCCTCCATTGCTGATCTGGTGGACGCAAGGAGGCCTTGGTCAGGAAGGGCGCACCTTAGGCTTGCAAAGCTGGCCGCGCACAATGAGGGCATAGTAGACGGTGCACTCTCGCCGCTTCCCTAAATCCTCCTCCATTGCTGATCTGGTGGACGCAAGGAGGCCTTGGTCAGGAAGGGCGCACCTTAGGCTTGCAAAGCTGGCCGCGCACAATGAGGGCATAGTAGACGGTGCACTCTCGCCGCTTCCCTAAATCCTCCTCCATTGCTGATCTGGTGGACGCAAGGAGGCCTTGGTCAGGAAGGGCGCACCTTAGGCTTGCAAAGCTGGCCGCGCACAATGAGGGCATAGTAGACGGTGCACTCTCGCCGCTTCCCTAAATCCTCCTCCATTGCTGATCTGGTGGACGCAAGGAGGCCTTGGTCAGGAAGGGCGCACCTTAGGCTTGCAAAGCTGGCCGCGCACAATGAGGGCATAGTAGACGGTGCACTCTCGCCGCTTCCCTAAATCCTCCTCCATTGCTGATCTGGTGGACGCAAGGAGGCCTTGGTCAGGAAGGGCGCACCTTAGGCTTGCAAAGCTGGCCGCGCACAATGAGGGCATAGTAGATGGTGCACTCTCGCCGCTTCCCTAAATCCTCCTCCATTGCTGATCTGGTGGACGCAAGGAGGCCTTGGTCAGGAAGGGCGCACCTTAGGCTTGCAAAGCTGGCCGCGCACAATGAGGGCATAGTAGATGGTGCACTCTCGCCGCTTCCCTAAATCCTCCTCCATTGCTGATCTGGTGGACGCAAGGAGGCCTTGGTCAGGAAGGGCGCACCTTAGGCTTGCAAAGCTGGCCGCGCACAATGAGGGCATAGTAGACGGTGCACTCTCGCCGCTTCCCTAAATCCTCCTCCATTGCTGATCTGGTGGACGCAAGGAGGCCTTGGTCAGGAAGGGCGCACCTTAGGCTTGCAAAGCTGGCCGCGCACAATGAGGGCATAGTAGATGGTGCACTCTCGCCGCTTCCCTAAATCCTCCTCCATTGCTGATCTGGTGGACGCAAGGAGGCCTTGGTCAGGAAGGGCGCACCTTAGGCTTGCAAAGCTGGCCGCGCACAATGAGGGCATAGTAGACGGTGCACTCTCGCCGCTTCCCTAAATCCTCCTCCATTGCTGATCTGGTGGACGCAAGGAGGCCTTGGTCAGGAAGGGCGCACCTTAGGCTTGCAAAGCTGGCCGCACACAATGAGGGCATAGTAGATGGTGCACTCTCGCCGCTTCCCTAAATCCTCCTCCATTGCTGATCTGGTGGACGCAAGGAGGCCTTGGTCAGGAAGGGCGCACCTTAGGCTTGCAAAGCTGGCCGCGCACAATGAGGGCATAGTAGATGGTGCACTCTCGCCGCTTCCCTAAATCCTCCTCCATTGCTGATCTGGTGGACGCAAGGAGGCCTTGGTCAGGAAGGGCGCACCTTAGGCTTGCAAAGCTGGCCGCGCACAATTAGGGAATAGAAGAGGGAGCACACTCGCCGCTTCCAAAGATCATACTCAATAGCTGATCGGGTGGACGCAATGAGGCCTTGGTGCAGGAAGGGCGCACCTTAGGCTTGCAAAGCTGGCCGCGCACAATGAGGGCATAGTAGACGGTGCACTCTCGCCGCTTCCCTAAATCCTCCTCCATTGCTGATCTGGTGGACGCAAGGAGGCCTTGGTCAGGAAGGGCGCACCTTAGGATTGCAAAGCTGGCCGCGCACAATGAGGGCATAGTAGACGGTGCACTCTCGCCGCTTCCCTAAATCCTCCTCCATTGCTGATCTGGTGGACGCAAGGAGGCCTTGGTCAGGAAGGGCGCACCTTAGGCTTGCAAAGCTGGCCACGCACAATGAGGGCATAGTAGACGTTGCACTCTCGCCGCGTCCCTAACTCCTCCTCCCTTGCTGATCTGGTGGACGCAAGGAGGCCTTGGTCAGGAAGGGCGCACCTTAGGCTTGCAAAGCTGGCCGCGCACAATGAGGGCATAGTAGACGGTGCACTCTCGCCGCTTCCCTAAATCCTCGAACCCCCCCCCTCCATTGCTGATCTGGTGGACGCAAGGAGGCCTTGGTCAGGAAGGGCGCACCTTAGGCTTGCAAAGCTGGCCACGCACAATGAGGGCATAGTAGATGGTGCACTCTCGCCGCTTCCCTAAATCCTCCTCCATTGCTGATCTGGTGGACGCAAGGAGGCCTTGTTCAGGAAGGGCGCACCTTAGGCTTGCAAAGCTGGCCACGCACAATGAGGGCATAGTAGACGGTGCACTCTCGCCGCTTCCCTAAATCCTCCTCCATTGCTGATCTGGTGGACGCAAGGAGGCCTTGGTCAGGAAGGGCGCACCTTAGGCTTGCAAAGCTGGCCGCGCACAATGAGGGCATAGTAGACGGTGCACTCTCGCCGCTTCCCTAAATCCTCCTCCATTGCTGATCTGGTGGACGCAAGGAGGCCTTGGTCAGGAAGGGCGCACCTTAGGCTTGCAAAGCTGGCCGCGCACAATGAGGGCATAGTAGACGGTGCACTCTCGCCGCTTCCCTAAATCCTCCTCCATTGCTGATCTGGTGGACGCAAGGAGGCCTTGGTCAGGAAGGGCGCACCTTAGGCTTGCAAAGCTGGCCGCGCACAATGAGGGCATAGTAGATGGTGCACTCTCACCGCTTCCCTAAATCCTCCTCCATTGCTGATCTGGTGGACGCAAGGAGGCCTTGGTCAGGAAGGGCGCCCCTTCGGCTTGGAAAGCTGGCCGCGCACAATGAGGGCATAGTAGATGGTGCACTCTCACCGCTTCCCTAAATCCTCCTCCATTGCTGATCTGGTGGACGCAAGGAGGCCTTGGTCAGGAAGGGCGCACCTTAGGCTTGCAAAGCTGGCCGCGCACAATGAGGGCATAGTAGACGGTGCACTCTCGCCGCTTCCCTAAATCCTCCTCCATTGCTGATCTGGTGGACGCAAGGAGGCCTTGGTCAGGAAGGGCGCACCTTAGGCTTGCAAAGCTGGCCGCGCACAATGAGGGCATAGTAGACGGTGCACTCTCGCCGCTTCCCTAAATCCTCCTCCATTGCTGATCTGGTGGACGCAAGGAGGCCTTGGTCAGGAAGGGCGCACCTTAGGCTTGCAAAGCTGGCCGCGCACAATGAGGGCATAGTAGATGGTGCACTCTCGCCGCTTCCCTAAATCCTCCTCCATTGCTGATCTGGTGGACGCAAGGAGGCCTTGGTCAGGAAGGGCGCACCTTAGGCTTGCAAAGCTGGCCGCGCACAATGAGGGCATAGTAGACGGTGCACTCTCGCCGCTTCCCTAAATCCTCCTCCATTGCTGATCTGGTGGACGCAAGGAGGCCTTGGTCAGGAAGGGCGCACCTTAGGCTTGCAAAGCTGGCCGCGCACAATGAGGGCATAGTAGACGGTGCACTCTCGCCGCTTCCCTAAATCCTCCTCCATTGCTGATCTGGTGGACGCAAGGAGGCCTTGGTCAGGAAGGGCGCACCTTAGGCTTGCAAAGCTGGCCGCGCACAATGAGGGCATAGTAGACGGTGCACTCTCGCCGCTTCCCTAAATCCTCCTCCATTGCTGATCTGGTGGACGCAAGGAGGCCTTGGTCAGGAAGGGCGCACTTGAGGCTCCATTAGTCCAGCTGTAGCCGGGATCACAGGCGACGCTGGTGGCCATGGCCTGCACAGGCAGGATCCCCATCCGTCGCTCCTTCGCTCTGGCCTGCCTACCTGCGTACTCCATCCCTGCAGCAGGAATCCTGTCGCCCTCTTGCAGCAGCTTAGAAATGAGAGGTCTGTTGTCGCTTTGACATTATATATATATTTATAATCTCGGAGCGACCACACACCTCTCCGCATTTGGTAGTTCCTGTTCAATGCCTATATGTTTCTGGCCAAAGAGGACTGGTCTCAAAGTTAGAGCCACTAATGTCTCCCATCGCCAACTGTTTCATAGCACAAGGCTGCAGGCGAAAAGAAAGGGCAAGCCATTGGGGCTCGGGACCTAAGTGAAGCGAGGCTGGAGAGGTCGCCATGGACGAGGGTGTTGACGAAGGCATGCTGGGTCTGGCAGAACTCCTGAACTCCTTCAAAATTGTTGAGCGCCTGCCACACACCTCTCCGCATTTGGTAGTTCCTGTTCAATGCCTATATGTTTCTGGCCAAAGAGGACTGGTCTCAAAGTTAGAGCCACTAATGTCTCCCATCGCCAACTGTTTCATAGCACAAGGCTGCAGGCGAAAGAAAGGGCAAGCCATTGGGGCTCGGGACCTAAGTGAAGCGAGGCTGGAGAGGTCGCCATGGACGAGGGTGTTGACGAAGGCATGCTGGGTCTGGCAGAACTCCTGAACTCCTTCAAAATTGTTGAGCGCCTGCCACACACCTCTCCGCATTTGGTAGTTCCTGTTCAATGCCTATATGTTTCTGGCCAAAGAGGACTGGTCTCAAAGTTAGAGCCACTAATGTCTCCCATCGCCAACTGTTTCATAGCACAAGGCTGCAGGCGAAAAGAAAGGGCAAGCCATTGGGGCTCGGGACCTAAGTGAAGCGAGGCTGGAGAGGTCGCCATGGACGAGGGTGTTGACGAAGGCATGCTGGGTCTGGCAGAACTCCTGAACTCCTTCAAAATTGTTGAGCGCCTGCCACACACCTCTCCGCATTTGGTAGTTCCTGTTCAATGCCTATATGTTTCTGGCCAAAGAGGACTGGTCTCAAAGTTAGAGCCACTAATGTCTCCCATCGCCAACTGTTTCATAGCACAAGGCTGCAGGCGAAAAGAAAGGGCAAGCCATTGGGGCTCGGGACCTAAGTGAAGCGAGGCTGGAGAGGTCGCCATGGACGAGGGTGTTGACGAAGGCATGCTGGGTCTGGCAGAACTCCTGAACTCCTTCAAAATTGTTGAGCGCCTGCCACACACCTCTCCGCATTTGGTAGTTCCTGTTCAATGCCTATATGTTTCTGGCCAAAGAGGACTGGTCTCAAAGTTAGAGCCACTAATGTCTCCCATCGCCAACTGTTTCATAGCACAAGGCTGCAGGCGAAAAGAAAGGGCAAGCCATTGGGGCTCGGGACCTAAGTGAAGCGAGGCTGGAGAGGTCGCCATGGACGAGGGTGTTGACGAAGGCATGCTGGGTCTGGCAGAACTCCTGAACTCCTTCAAAATTGTTGAGCGCCTGCCACACACCTCTCCGCATTTGGTAGTTCCTGTTCAATGCCTATATGTTTCTGGCCAAAGAGGACTGGTCTCAAAGTTAGAGCCACTAATGTCTCCCATCGCCAACTGTTTCATAGCACAAGGCTGCAGGCGAAAAGAAAGGGCAAGCCATTGGGGCTCGGGACCTAAGTGAAGCGAGGCTGGAGAGGTCGCCATGGACGAGGGTGTTGACGAAGGCATGCTGGGTCTGGCAGAACTCCTGAACTCCTTCAAAATTGTTGAGCGCCTGCCACACACCTCTCCGCATTTGGTAGTTCCTGTTCAATGCCTATATGTTTCTGGCCAAAGAGGACTGGTCTCAAAGTTAGAGCCACTAATGTCTCCCATCGCCAACTGTTTCATAGCACAAGGCTGCAGGCGAAAAGAAAGGGCAAGCCATTGGGGCTCGGGACCTAAGTGAAGCGAGGCTGGAGAGGTCGCCATGGACGAGGGTGTTGACGAAGGCATGCTGGGTCTGGCAGAACTCCTGAACTCCTTCAAAATTGTTGAGCGCCTGCCACACACCTCTCCGCATTTGGTAGTTCCTGTTCAATGCCTATATGTTTCTGGCCAAAGAGGACTGGTCTCAAAGTTAGAGCCACTAATGTCTCCCATCGCCAACTGTTTCATAGCACAAGGCTGCAGGCGAAAAGAAAGGGCAAGCCATTGGGGCTCGGGACCTAAGTGAAGCGAGGCTGGAGAGGTCGCCATGGACGAGGGTGTTGACGAAGGCATGCTGGGTCTGGCAGAACTCCTGAACTCCTTCAAAATTGTTGAGCGCCTGCCACACACCTCTCCGCATTTGGTAGTTCCTGTTCAATGCCTATATGTTTCTGGCCAAAGAGGACTGGTCTCAAAGTTAGAGCCACTAATGTCTCCCATCGCCAACTGTTTCATAGCACAAGGCTGCAGGCGAAAAGAAAGGGCAAGCCATTGGGGCTCGGGACCTAAGTGAAGCGAGGCTGGAGAGGTCGCCATGGACGAGGGTGTTGACGAAGGCATGCTGGGTCTGGCAGAACTCCTGAACTCCTTCAAAATTGTTGAGCGCCTGCCACACACCTCTCCGCATTTGGTAGTTCCTGTTCAATGCCTATATGTTTCTGGCCAAAGAGGACTGACTGGTCTCAAAGTTAGAGCCACTAATGTCTCCCATCGCCAACTGTTTCATAGCACAAGGCTGCAGGCGAAAAGAAAGGGCAAGCCATTGGGGCTCGGGACCTAAGTGAAGCGAGGCTGGAGAGGTCGCCATGGACGAGGGTGTTGACGAAGGCATGCTGGGTCTGGCAGAACTCCTGAACTCCTTCAAAATTGTTGAGCGCCTGCCACACACCTCTCCGCATTTGGTAGTTCCTGTTCAATGCCTATATGTTTCTGGCCAAAGAGGACTGGTCTCAAAGTTAGAGCCACTAATGTCTCCCATCGCCAACTGTTTCATAGCACAAGGCTGCAGGCGAAAAGAAAGGGCAAGCCATTGGGGCTCGGGACCTAAGTGAAGCGAGGCTGGAGAGGTCGCCATGGACGAGGGTGTTGACGAAGGCATGCTGGGTCTGGCAGAACTCCTGAACTCCTTCAAAATTGTTGAGCGCCTGCCACACACCTCTCCGCATTTGGTAGTTCCTGTTCAATGCCTATATGTTTCTGGCCAAAGAGGACTGGTCTCAAAGTTAGAGCCACTAATGTCTCCCATCGCCAACTGTTTCATAGCACAAGGCTGCAGGCGAAAAGAAAGGGCAAGCCATTGGGGCTCGGGACCTAAGTGAAGCGAGGCTGGAGAGGTCGCCATGGACGAGGGTGTTGACGAAGGCATGCTGGGTCTGGCAGAACTCCTGAACTCCTTCAAAATTGTTGAGCGCCTGCCACACACCTCTCCGCATTTGGTAGTTCCTGTTCAATGCCTATATGTTTCTGGCCAAAGAGGACTGGTCTCAAAGTTAGAGCCACTAATGTCTCCCATCGCCAACTGTTTCATAGCACAAGGCTGCAGGCGAAAAGAAAGGGCAAGCCATTGGGGCTCGGGACCTAAGTGAAGCGAGGCTGGAGAGGTCGCCATGGACGAGGGTGTTGACGAAGGCATGCTGGGTCTGGCAGAACTCCTGAACTCCTTCAAAATTGTTGAGCGCCTGCCACACACCTCTCCGCATTTGGTAGTTCCTGTTCAATGCCTATATGTTTCTGGCCAAAGAGGACTGGTCTCAAAGTTAGAGCCACTAATGTCTCCCATCGCCAACTGTTTCATAGCACAAGGCTGCAGGCGAAAAGAAAGGGCAAGCCATTGGGGCTCGGGACCTAAGTGAAGCGAGGCTGGAGAGGTCGCCATGGACGAGGGTGTTGACGAAGGCATGCTGGGTCTGGCAGAACTCCTGAACTCCTTCAAAATTGTTGAGCGCCTGCCACACACCTCTCCGCATTTGGTAGTTCCTGTTCAATGCCTATATGTTTCTGGCCAAAGAGGACTGGTCTCAAAGTTAGAGCCACTAATGTCTCCCATCGCCAACTGTTTCATAGCACAAGGCTGCAGGCGAAAAGAAAGGGCAAGCCATTGGGGCTCGGGACCTAAGTGAAGCGAGGCTGGAGAGGTCGCCATGGACGAGGGTGTTGACGAAGGCATGCTGGGTCTGGCAGAACTCCTGAACTCCTTCAAAATTGTTGAGCGCCTGCCACACACCTCTCCGCATTTGGTAGTTCCTGTTCAATGCCTATATGTTTCTGGCCAAAGAGGACTGGTCTCAAAGTTAGAGCCACTAATGTCTCCCATCGCCAACTGTTTCATAGCACAAGGCTGCAGGCGAAAAGAAAGGGCAAGCCATTGGGGCTCGGGACCTAAGTGAAGCGAGGCTGGAGAGGTCGCCATGGACGAGGGTGTTGACGAAGGCATGCTGGGTCTGGCAGAACTCCTGAACTCCTTCAAAATTGTTGAGCCAGTGAGTGGAATAAAAGTGATCAGTTGGAATAGATCAGTTGAATTGAACCAGGCAACGCATTTCCATTTTCTGAGTCGCATTTTTTTAACACTACCCGCTGCAAATACCTGTGAACATGCCCATAGACCACCGAAATTTTGTGCCTCCTTTTCATCAACTTTTCACCAAAACCTTCCAAGTGAGCCATAGTCCAGCCAAACCTGTGAGTCCATGGCCAGGTATGTCATGGAAGGCTTCAGGCTGACGTCCGTCAGGAATCGGAATCGATTATGTCGAATGCTCTCCTCGCGCAGGCCCATCCATGCTGGTGACCCCGTTGTCCCGGGTCTCCATCGAGTGGCCCCAGATCGCTCGTATTCTTGCCTGCATTCATCGTATTTCACCCTCCCCCCCTTATCAACCCCAGTCCAGGTCCAACATTCAGCTTCTGCTCCCAAGCTGTCGTCTGCAGGGGCTCAATCCAGCCAAACTCCTTCACATGTTCGCAGTTCACAAAGACCGGCTGATGCTTGCAGAGGAGGAAGACGCTGCCAGCTAGTGAGGGGTCCGCCTGTGGGCAGGGCTTGGCTGCTCGCATAGGATGGGCTGAGAAGGCGAAAAAAGCAGAATGCTGCTCCCCGACCAGGAGGAAATCGTTGTCGGCGAATGCTTGGTGCCACTGGGCCTTCGCCGTCCCCTTCCAGCTCCTCGCTCTGCTCAAATGGGCCATGTTTTAGCGGTGGGCATCAGCCAAAAAATGGTTTAAATTAGTTGATTCCGTCTAGAGGGTCGTTTTTTAAGATTTTGCACAGAATAAGCAACTTATCATTTTTAATTTTTTTTGGCCTCTCAGTTTACCTGGAGCCATTGCAAAGCTGCCTGAAGCGGCAGGCGTTGGATAAGGCGGAGGATGACGTCGTCTTGGAATGCGGAGCGAGCGTTCTGCTGAAAGCGATCCATGTCCGCTACTCCGCTCAGCACCCTATCCAGGATGGCTCTGTCTGCCTCTGCTGCTGGCATCTATTAGATCTTTATCAAGATGACGCCAACGAAACTTCAGATGATCGTGAAGCGCATTTGATACCTTTGGGCGATTTTGACAGGAGGTACTTATTACACTGCTTTAACTTTTTGGCTCTTTGGCTCAAAGACTGCTGAAGAATAGCTTCGATTCAGCTGACCGTAACAGCCAGATGTTTCAGAGACAATCATCTTGCCAAAGCAGAACAGTGCCGAGCAATAATGTACCTCTCTACTTGTCTAGTGAAAGGACTTCTGCCCTAGAGAAACCTTTGCTTGTCGCCGCGTACAACCTTCATCTTGCTGAACTTGTAGCATGGCGACCAGCTCTTCGTCCATAATCACATTCTCAGGCGCTAGAATTATGTACTGGCACTCGATGAGGGGACATCTTGCGCAGGGCCTAGTCGTCAGCCTTGGGGTAGGAGGGTTAAAAAAGGGGGAGTACATTGAGACTGGGGCTGGAGGAGGGCGATGTTGAATTTGTGGCCGGGGTTGTTCTCCAGGATCATGCCATAGAGCGTCTTGGTCGCCTCCTGGCCCCAAAGTCCACCCAAGTGCGTCCGCATCCAATCCTGCTATCTACTCACGCAAAAGGTTCCCGTACTCGAAACAATTTTTGACCGTTTTCACGCCCCCCATGGAAGTGTACCGGCCCCCCAAGCGGGAGACCCCCCATGAAAGTTCCCCTTCCCCCAAGATTTTACCTACTACACACATTCCGCAGTAACTTGTCTCCTAATTGATACGGCTTTCGTAAAACTAGGTGAAAATAGGTGAAATTGTGTCTTGGGGGGAACTAGGCGTCAAAATCCTTGGCGAGGGTGAAACTAGTCTTCGATTTTAACGCCTAGTTCCCTCCCTCCTCCGCAAGTCACAATTTCACCTATTTTCACCTAATTTTAGCCGTATAAACTAGGGGAGGAGTTAGCGCAGGGTGTATGGGGATAGGTAAGTTACTATATTAGGTAACATCTGGGGGGGGCTTTCACGGGGGGAAACTTTCATTGGGGGGGTCTTGCTTGGGGGGGTAACTATCATGGGGGGATCTAGGTGCCAGCCGTTTTCTCGAAGTCAACGCCGCGAATATTGGCGATGGTCTTCCAGACGAGGACGAGGTGGCGGGTAGAGGGGGAGAGAATAGCCTTGGAACTGCGCGCAAAAACAAAATGCAAAGGCCCCACAAGGAGATTCCATTTTCCTTAGCTTTGTAATGGGGGCAGTCGATTTTTCAATGAAAAGTGCTTTACTTTCGGCTTGCCGATGGCACCAGATATATTAGTTTTGTTTATGAGTTTTGTTCAGTATTTGCAGGCACTATGCAGTGTTTGATTTATTCTATCAAAGAGAAAAGGGTAAATAAAATACCTAAGAATGGGAGTAGAGTCGTTATCACAAGAATTTTTTTCATAAATTATCACTAATTACTTGGCCTTTGGTAGGGAGGAGAGATGAAAGGCTGCGAGGGCTGCATAGCTACCTGTAATTTCAAATCACCTTTCAATATAATCTGTTAAAACGAGTTTTCAACGTAATTTTCTGCAAGAAGAAAATCGTCTAAGTATTTTAAAAATGAGAGGTTTTAAATGTTAAAGTTTTCGAATGCTTACTAACTAACTGAACTATTTGAATTGAATTTAACGGATAATATCCAGACATGCAGACATCGCAGTATCTGATAGTGGCCACAGTGTCCATTTTGCATCCTTCCAGGAAGTGAATTCGAACGCTGCTCACATCATCTTTCATCAGAGGAACCGCCGTCTTCGTTGCCTATCCCAACAGAACGCTTGATTTGAACAATGAAGCATCGACGTAATTGAAGAAGGTCTTCGAAAACGACAAGAAACTAAACCACTGCATTAAGAACCAGAAAACGTGGATTTTCTTTGAGGTCAAAAATACCACTAACCACACTCATGGGGCTGACAACTTCCTGTTCCCCCACAAGCTGGGTGATCTGGAGCTGGACAGAGTTGCACTTGGGCTTGTTGGGCTTGGGGGGACTGGGCTTGGACTTAGAAGGCTTGGACTTCTTCTTGCTGACGGTGATGGAGTCCAGGCATAGCGGCTGGTTGCTGCTCACCACCTTGTCCTTCGGATTCACGTCAAAAGGCTCCACAGTCAGGCCAACTGACACATCGCCCAGCTTCAGCTCGTACTGTCAATCACTGAACTTTCCCCTTCCCTTCATAGCAGCGCCTAGTCGAATGCCATCAACGAAAGTTTGTCTCCCGAATGTGTTTTACCGGATAATAATTTTTCAGAAAAACTCAGGAGAAATTCTATTGTATAAGATATGGAGCCAACGCAAGCTTTGCTTGCCTTAGAACTAGGTCAAACGCAAATAATGGTAGAAGCCATGCAAACAGCTCCAAGGTCGCCGACTGTGAGTTCTTGGCAGACTTGGCTTGGTGACATAGTAGTTGTAGTTGTGGCCGGGGCCTCAGTTGTAGTTGTGGTGGTGGTTGTGGTGGGGCAGACGTTATTGCAAACAGTCACATTTATGGAGCCAAACGTAGCTGCAATAAAAAATGATGCAAATATTAAAATAATTGCAAATACTGATGCAAATATTAAATTGATTTTCACGCCTTTTGATGCCAGGTATTTTAAATGGGACTGCAGGGTTATTGATGAGAAATCATTGATGAGAAGGCAAACCTTGTGTCATATTTATCACATACATTATCGCGACCCCACTTATCAGTGGATATACTCGCTTTCCCGACTCGAAATTCTATAAAATTAGAAGCTGATTGATAGGGTCATGAGACAGAAACGGAAAAAAACGAAAATTCCAAGTGCGTCCGGAAATATTTTGGCCTGGGCGCTGATAACTTGCCCATTTGAGGTCTGGAAGTTGATGGATGCAAGGCAATACGGAGTGCTTGCTTGGATTCTCAGGTGATTCCCCAACTTTGTAGCGAGGACAAAGAAATTGTCTTTAGCCTGAAATAGTCGCCGTCTTATCCAGCCTCTAATGAAGTAAGTGGTTAATTTACAAAATTTAGATGCAGATCAGTCATGTTATTCACTACAACGTCGATGCACAAAGGATGAGACGCCTGGGCTCCGATTCCCTGCAGTTCGTTCTGATTGCACCCTGGACTAGCAGGGAAGGCGAGGAAGGTGTGAGAAGTGAGAAGCAGTGCAGGAAAGGTTCTTTTATAGCTGCTTGCTCACCATCTTCCTGGGTGGTATCAATCGTACCACCCACCAAAGTTACCAAATCATCAGACACCTACGTGGTTTACGCTCAACGGCTATAGCATCCCCTAGCAAGTCGCTCGTAGGATACCTCACTTTTATACCACCTGCAACCCTTCAGCCCCCGGGTAATTAGCCCACCAACGAAGACTGTCATGCTTCGAGTGGCCTCAGTCATGCCACATACATTTATATGATTTGCGCTATAGCATGCACTAGCGTGTCCCTTCTACGATACCTTAGCTTCATGTCTAAGCCCGCGCAATCAGCTCGATTCTAAGCCCGTGCAATCAGACCACCAATGAAGGCTGCCACATCGCCAGGTATTCTTTTCGACGTTCAGTCGGGTGCATTCCTCCGTCTTGGGTGTCCCGGGCAGCAGATTGAGCCTCGCAGCTGTCATCAAGGCCGCACACAAAGAACCTTTAGGTTTATCCACCTTTAGGCTGCTATCTTGGCAAGGTGGTATTTGGACGCGGTGATAACGCCGGCTCCACTTCTTCATCGCAGGAACATGCTGGGGCAACTGGCTAGCTCTCCTTGCTCTCCGTTGCAGAAGAGGGGAACCGGCGCTGTCCCCACATCCAGTGGGATCCAAGCAATCCTCAACAGATCCATTCAACTTTTGACTACTCCATTTTTGGTTCCAATTTTCTAACTCGTGCTGTGACCCAGGGGGCGGGGGGGGTCTCAGGGGAAGAGATATTTCTGTCTTGGATAAAGGCGGAAAAAGGTATATAACTGCAAAATAATGTCAATATAACTACTTAAATTGCTGATCTAGAAAAGTGAAAAGTCAGGTGAAACCCCAGGTATAACCTCCTTGAGAGTCTACGAGGTGAAAACAGGTATTGAGAACAGGTATTTTGTTCCGAGGGCGAGTTTTTCTGTCTTCACATTTCTGTTCCGAGGCCACAGTGTCCCTTTGTTATAGGATAGGACACTTCTGTTTGTGTAAAATTTTGGCACAAAAAACTTCCTGCTCATCCGAATCTCACTATTTCCAGATTTCCTTCTGTGAGCTGTGTAGGCTGATGTTAAGCATTCAAAGTTCCACGTGAATTCTCTTGAGTACTTAAAATTTATCGTATTTTTGTTTCAATAAGGCCATGACTAAATTGAACTAGGCAGGCTGCCTCATCCTATAGGCTGCGCGAGGACGTTGAGGATTGCAGTGCGCATCTTGTCCCTGACGCGAAGCATGTCCGGGGCGATGTTCTAGCTGGCGAGCAGCTTGAAGAACAGGCCCTCTGCTGCAGTCAGGGCATCAGAATAGCTGATTGTTTTGGAGAGAAATAAAGGAAGCCAAAGCCCTCCAGCTTCTGTCAGTCTGCTCCACAGCTTCTGCCTGGCAGGCTGTGATCACATCCTCAGGACACTGAGCCTTGCAACACCTCTTCTCTCCTAAAGAGACTCCTTAAGAGGCAGCTCCCGTAGGCTAGCCGAAAAGCAGAACCAAATATGTTGATATTAATCAGCTGGTAATCTCAATGGAACTTCGAGTGCTGGGCACGCGAAACGTCAGCAGAGCTGCTAAAGTTATTACGAAGCAGCTATGTCCTTAGAGCAGTGGAAGAGAATGGGTTTGTGAATAGAGGTGTGGTGGTTGTTAGGGGTCATTGGCCTCTTCCCAGGTGAGGCCGACGGCGGACATGGCGCCGGGTGGAAACTCGGTAATGATGACATCTTTGCCGCGATGGTAGGCCAGTTGAATTGCCTCATCCCTACTGATGCAGCCGTCCCCATAACCGGCGCTGATCTCCCCAGTCCTGTGGTATGAAACCGGACAGGGCATTCTCTTTTTAAAATCTGTCCTCTAATTATGGAATCCCCAATTGTGCATGATCGTCGCTAGACTAAATTTTTATGGTTGGCGAAAATTCTTAGTCGCATTTTGAAATGTGCAAGATTTGGTGATGAGGGCTTCATGTTTGGCTAGTGAGGCAGTAAAAAGTACAAAGGATCCGATTTCTCTCTCTGGCTACAGATCCATGAAGCGCAGCGGATCCGTCAATGCCAGCTGTACTGTCGTTATGTACACTAGCAGTGGCCATATTGCATGGAATCCAGTCCCTAGCAGTTTATTGCTATGATTTCTTCGGCAAAACAGTGAAGCAGGTTTATGTTTCCAGCTCAATTTATTCGAAACTCAAAAATAGAAATCAACATGGCCTTCTCGCAAATACTTGGCAGATTGGAAGACTGGGTTGACAATAATTGCCAAATATTTTTTAAATAATTGTAAGAAAATTTTGCAAACAACTTTTTTCAAATTTAAAAAGCAATGCAAAATGTTATTATCTAAGGCCTGACCATTGATAATTTTCAGCAGGGAAGCATTGAATGAGGCCATCACGGATGATCTTCTCATTTCGTTCCCTTCAATGATTGTTATTAACAGACAGACGAGGCATCGAAAAACCAACCGGTTCGGCAAGACAAGCTCAGCTGCAGGACAGTTTGTGCGAATGTGCCTTTGTACATTGCCGCGCTGAGTAAAAGTCAGGCCACAGTTTGAACAGGTGTACGGACGGAGCTTAAAGCAGACTGTTGTGTGACGGCTTAAATTATGGGCTCTTGAGCTATTAGAGTTCCAGGTGACAATCTTGGAGCATTTGGCACAGGCTGCACTCCCTTGCAGACATGCTTCTCGGCCTTTGTTTTCAGAAATTGCCAACGGTTTTCCTTCTGTGTTTTCCAGCATGCAGGGAATTTGCTCAGAATTAAAAGATTTTATGGTCGGTTTTATATTTTGGTCTAAGTTTTCATTAAGAGTTTCGATTTTTCTAACATATTCTGCAGCAGGATGCAGTGCTGATCTGCAAAAACCCATATACAAAGCTATTAAATGAACAATTGACAATTGAGTCAAGACCTGTTCTCGGGGCTGTGGCTTTCCAAGAGACAGTGGCTGAGGAAATGGGCAAAGCGGAAGCTTCGGAATTCGCAGTTGGAACAGATCCAGTGTGACTGATAAAGGCTAACATGAAATCTTAACTGGTGCCAGACACGCCAGCTTGAGTTATCAGCATTTCGACAACATTTCGGCATTTTAGCTCCAATCTGAAATGCTGCGAAATGCTCCAATCTTGAAAACCAGCAAAGCAAAGAAGGCATCATATGCACACAACATAATTAAAAATGATAACAAGTTATTCTAGGTTGTTGCCAAGAGAGGCGCGGCCTTGCTTCGACGGAGAAGACGTAATTCAGCATCATTCCCTAACCTGACTGCCCCACTTTGCGTCCAATTCGCTGCATTTGAAGGGGTGATTCACGGTTGTTTTGAGTAGGAGCCAGTTTCAGCATTCGCTGAATGCTGGGTCCAGCCTATTTAACGCTTCACCGTCCCCATTAAAAGTGTTCTTTGGCACATTTATGCACTTATTACCCAAAAGATGGCCTTCTCACTCCTGACTGCATTCATCCTGACAAGCTTTCTTTTTTGCTCAACACTCGCACGCTGCTACAGCGCCGCTACCAGCAATGGGTTGAGATAAGCTTCCCATAACTTTCTTTCATTTTTAAAAAAGACTAAAATGCTACAGCATGTGCAGCTTATGAATTAGCAATCATCAAAAAGAACTAGACTAGTTGTGACAAAATCGTGATAAATTTTGATTTAAATTATGAACCATTTTGAGTTAAAATTTTAACAGGCTCATTTACAAAATCCACTGATCATTCATAAACAGGCGGCAATTTATGGCAGAAACTCTATCACCTAGATTATTCCAGTTTTTGTTTAGTCTTCACTTCTTGCTCAAATGATAAGTTTTTTGCGAACTTTACTAAATTATTTTTAAGCCTCTTACAGAATAAAACGTGTCAAAGTTGATGCATGATCAGATTAAAATAAAAAATTGATTATATTGCAAATTCCAACCAAATTTAGCTAATTTTGATTCAATTGCAATTTCAATTTATATTTGTTTTATTTTGTTACGCCTCATTTAGTAAATTTAAAATTTCATCATGCCCGTAAATTGAGAAAAATTTCTTCGATTTAGCTTCAAAACATTTAATTACATTTTAACACATGTTTTTATTTATTTTAGTAGTTATATTTTCGATTTTATTTTTCACTTATTTTTGTCCTCTTTGTGCCAAAATTGCCGCCTGCTTATGAATGATCAGTGGATTTTGTAAATGAGCCTGTTAAAATTTTAACTCAAAATGGTTCATAATTTAAATCAAAATTTATCACGATTTTGTCACAACTAGTCTAGTTCTTTTTGATGATTGCTAATTCATAAGCTGCACATGCTGTAGCATTTTAGTCTTGTCCAGATCTTGGCCATGTGAAACTTCCACAGTGGAAGACATATTTTATTGCCACATGAACAAGGCTTCATACAGTCATTAAGAATTTTGCCAATCGGAGAATTTCTTAGTTCCACCAAGAATTCATTCACATTCAAATCGATTTTATGAAAGCAACCATCTAAATCTTGCTGTCGCGCCCCAGGAAATGCCCTAGCACAGGCTTAGATGGAGCTCATTCCTATGACAACCTGAGCATCAATTTAAAATGAGGGGAGCTGAACATGTAAAACTGCGCAGTTTAGCTGCATTGAAACATTAGGTAAATGGGTAGATGACAAAATCGAGCAAGATCTCTTTCACAAACGTTAATTGATTGAGAAATTTTGCCAGAAAACTTATAAAACCAAATACATCACCAGATGGACCAGAAAATTTCCTAAAACACGTAATTCTTCGATTTTTGAATTTCACTTTTGTTCTAAAATGAGAACACTTCAAATTTAGCAATGTCCTGGTTTTGAACGTTTTTTGGAGGTTTATTGGATATTTCAAAAATTCTAAGACCAAAATCAAAATTTCAGGATTTTCGTCATCGAGATCTCATTGAGCGCTTTCGATTGATATATAAATGTCATAAGTTTCATCCAATATCCAAGGCGCTGAACCTCGGGACATGCAACCACCCAAAAACTTGATCACCCATTCATAACTAGGGCGCTGTCGCGCCCTAGGATTTTCGTATGATTTTCTTTGCGCAATATCTTTGCGCAATATCTTTGCGGCAATGACTTTTCATCGTGAATTTGCTGAGCTTGCTATATTGACAGAGACGTAGCCGACGCAGCTGTAGCAGAGGTGGGCAGCACGGATTGGTCCTATGCTTCGAGTGAGGGCGGCATGTGCGTGGGCGGACGAAACTCGAACAAGTGCAATCTATTTGTAGCCGACATCCTCAAGGCCCGCGGCAAGAAAGCTCCGGAACGCCGCTGGTTCCAAATTTGAATTTTATATTTTTAGGATTTTTGGACCTTAATATTGAGAATTATCTTTTTAAAAACCCGACTGCTTAATATTTGATTTTTTTGCGAAATGTGGGGATGAATTGCTTACAAAATTTAGATTTTGAGCAAAAGCTGTAGTTTGCAGGCTTTGCTACTCCCCGATCGGGGCCAATGAATGGGCGAATGCAGCCTCGGATTATCTGACGGATGACAACTGCTGGAGTTTGGTGAGCAGTTGCTATCAGAGAGGCGATGTGGCTGCCACTGGAGGCCATGTAGGCATTGTCACGGGAGCTGGTTTTTTAAAATAATTTATGGGTCGGGAGTTGAATAGCTGGCTGATTGAGGCACAACGACGAGCGCGGCGCACAACAGTGTGGTGCAGAATGACTGGGGCTTTAGAACGGGACAAAACCCTACTTTCTGGCGCTACGTTTGCTAGAAAGGATTTCGGTGGCTGTTTTGGCTGTATCGTGAATCTGGCCCACAAGTTGTTGAAGCGTTTTACATTGCTCGCATTCTAAATCAGAAACCGAAAGCTATTGGATTATTTTGGGCTTTATAATTTTGTTTCGAAAGTTTTATCTCGAATTATCTCGAAAAGTTTGATTATAAGAAAAATATTTCGAGATTTATCAAAATTCAAATACATTTTAATTAAAATTTCATTTTAAAACATTAGAATTGTGCCATACGACAAACATTTAAACAGTATTCATTTTATTTTGAAACGACAGGAAATCTTTGATTTTTTTGCTTGATTAGCGTCAGGTGGAATAAAGACTGCTCAATTTACGGAATGCACAATACGTTTTTCTTATTCGAATGCAAATGCACACTGTGTATACTAAAGATTTCTGTATATGGAAAAATCAAAAAATAAAAGCGACTCAAATGCATAAGCATTGCTTGCTGCTTCTCAGCCGTTAGCCTCCAAAGCCGTGATGATACTCTACAAGAAAAATGATTGCAATAATAAATGCTGAATGAGGGAAAGTAACTTGAAGCGCGTTGTTGGTGCTTCGGTCGAAAGCGTTGTTGAGCTGGCCAGAAGCCTCCAGCCCCCCTGAGCACAGCCAGCGCTCCCCGCAGGCGCCCCAACTCCTCCAGCGGCCAGTTCATCGAAGCCAGCTTCCGTGCCGGCACCTTCTGTCCCTCCTCCAACCCAACCTTCAACCCTATTACCCTACCTTTCCTACTCCAACTGGTCCACAATCAAAATGCTACAAAGGCCATCTGGTGCCTGGCGGATAGGCTTCCACTGCTCCTGTGCTCGTTCAGCTCCCTGAGGAGAAGGAAGCGGAAGGGATCGCTCACGCCCTCCTCCAGACACCCGCGGCAGAGGTACAGGGGCTTCTGCAGAACTTTCCTCCTACACCCAATGCTGGGTGGATTTCATTGGCCCTTCATTGGCCCTACCTCCCAGTAGATGTCATTTTTTCCATTTTCATTTTAGGGGATAAAAGGTGATAAACCGGTGGAAAGGTGATAAACAGGTGGAAAATCAGGTGCAAAAATGAATAAAAATAGGGCTAAAAAATTCATTTCATTTCCATTTCATTGCATTGCCTGCTCCAAAAATTTTTTTTAAAAAATTCATTTTTTTTTCACTTATCATGTGTCTATCACCTAGGCCTTTATCACCTACCCACCATTGCCTACACCACACCCTCCACCCAGGTTAGGATGTAAGAACCTGGACGGGTTCCTCCTCCACTTCCATCTGGTCCTCCTGAGGGGCGGCGATGGTTTCCTCCTGCTGCACCATTGAAGGGGCTCCTCCGTCCTCTGGCTGCTCTGCCTGCAGTTCCTGAGTGGGTAGATGCGGAGACTCCTCTGCTGCCTCAGCTTCCGGTTCTCCCTCGCCCTCCAACTCCTTCTCCTGGGCGGCGGTGGGGGAAGAGGTGCATAGAGGGGTGATGGGGGCAGGAGCAGTGGATTTGGAAGCTGAATGATTGGCAGAGGACTCGATAAGCAACTGTAGGCGTCTGGCCTCTGACCGGCCCATCGCTTCTGCAGCGACATGAGGGACGGCTTGAAGTGGAGGAGGAGAAGAGGGAGGAGAACCGGGGCCGTTGATGCGGAAGCCTTTTGGGAGGGCAGGCTTAACGCGCTTCTTGAAGTGGCTCAGAAGCTCTGTCGTCCGCTTTGCCGGGTCCACGTTGCCTTCCCCGGAGGCCAGCACCAGCATTAGGAATCTGCCAATTTACGGCTAATTAGATGAAATTTGCGGCGTCTCAGACTGGTGATAAAATCGAATGCATCTAATTACCAAGTACTTTGAAATTATGAAACTTCTAAACCATATTGCTGGGCGTGCTGGTTCAGTAGTTTCAATTAGGGCGTTGAAATTTAATATTCAAACCTAAATTTTGGCCCACTCATTCTCCACTAGTACTCAAACTAATTTCATTTACATTATTATATCTGGTACCATCGGCAGGCCAAATGTGGGACTGTTTTCTCCAAATTTTGCAATTGCCTCGAGCAAAAAGTCAAGGAAATACATCTACTACTAGTGGAATCTGCTGTTTGGACAGTTGCATTTTGTTTTTGGCGCGCAGTTCAGTGTCTCTTTCCATGCGCGCCCAAAAACAAAATGCAGATGACGCAGCAGATTCCACTAGTAGTAGATGTATTTCCTTGACTTTTGCTCGAGGCAATTGCAAAATTTGGAGAAAAGAGTCCCACATTTGGCCTGCCGATGGTACCAGATATTTCTTCCACTTTTAATATAGTATAAAATGTATAAATACTAATTTTATATTGTTGGTTATATTTCAATTTATATTTTATTCGATATATAAAGAATAATAAATAAAAAACTTGTTCAAAAAATATAACAAAAAAATATTTAAAATTGAAAAATATACAATGCAAACTTATTGGTAACTTATTTTTTTGCGAAATTTTCTTGACTTATACTTAGGCCAATCGATTTTTGGCAAAAAATAGTTTTATTTTTGGCCTGGCGATGGTACCAGTTGATTTCCCAACTTTAATAAACAAAATAAAAACAAATGCCTGACTATGATTCGAACCTTCCAATTTTGTCCATCTGCCCAATCGCTTACACCACTACACCACTGGTGCATATGGCCACTTAGATTAAATGAAGAGCTAAATACATGAGGCCCAGGGACCCGGGGAAGGGTGGTGGGGGAATAAATGAATACCTACTATCGTCCATTGAATAGATGCGGAGAAGAAGGAGGAGGAGGAGGAGGAGGAGGAGGAGGAGGAGGAGGAGGAGTTCGGACAAATGGTTTTTTGCATTTTTCATAGTAAAACAAATAGTTTTTTGCAAAAGTCAAAAGATAAACTATAGTCAATTCGATGTTGCTCTTTACATTGCAAAAAGAATTAAAGCAATTGATGCTTTCTGTGACGAGCAGCAGCCTTATCAAAATTAAGATCTAGCAATAACCCTCAAAACATACACCTGGGTCGAAAAGAGGGGCTGGGCGCTGACACTCCGCTAAAGCTCCATTCGCGCCAGCCCAATGCACTTTTTCAAAAAAAAATGACTTCAAGATCTTTGTCCATTTTGCTCTAAAACGGGGTTCTCCCTCAATTTTCTTCCCGCTGAGAAAATAAAATTCAAGAAAACATATCAGCTCAGCATCATGTGGTGCTGAAGCAAAAAGGAGGAACTTGATGCGAGGATTGTTGGAGTCAGGGTCGAACCAGGCCAAGCGTTGATCGGGCTGCACCGGCATCAGCTCCCCCAATACAGGCGTCATTCTTTGGGCACACTGCCGCGTAATCACGCAAAACAGTGCCTTCAATGACCCTATTTTGCTTAACATTCATTTATTTTTCGAATTTCACCATGATCTATAACATTCCTCATTATTGATGACATTATAGGTAGTTTCAAGACTAAATCTACATAAATTAAGCGAAGCAAAATAGACGGCTACCCTAGCAAATCATATATATTGCCAATAAAGTGGCATTAAATCTAACCGCAAATTTCTTGGAAAAATGGTAGTAGATGTGCTTGAGATGCTGGAGGCTGACGTTGAGGCGAAAGCTGGTACCCTCCGCGGCCGCCTCTTTGCAAAGGTGAAGCCGCTGCAAGCACTTCCATATTTCAGAGGGAGGGCCGGAGGAAGAGGAAGGGGAAGGCGTAAACTATGGCTTTGTCTGTAAAGCCGTTGTCATCATCAGCCACGCCGAGCTGACTGAGCTGACCAATTCGCACTCGCACCACCTTCAGCTCCAAAGCCAACTCCTCCCGTTCCATGTTCCTTTCCTGCAGTATCCGCATTTCGTTCTCTGAACCGACAGGCTTTACTGTTGGATCGAATGAAACGAAACCGCTATTGGACAGTCAATTCTAGGCTACCGTGGAGAAAGAAATACTAAAAAAAACCAATAATTGATAAAATTGGTTATTTTAAAACCTCATTTCTGATTCTAGAGCAATCGTTTTGACTGTCAATTTTTAAACGGCAAAGAAGAAAGCAAGACTATTTTGTGCGCAAAATTCAATCTTGTCGTCTCGCATACCGTAGGATACGCACTTGCTTTGCCCCCGGATCCTCAGCAATGAAAGCAAGCCGGTAAACGGTCTTACATTTGCTTTTGTCACTAAATTGTCACTAAAGATAACCGAGAAATTGATGGGAACAGAATAGATTATCCGCATCGTTCTCCATTTTTCTTCAATTTCACTATATAATCATTCAAAGTTTACCAAGGAATTCAGTGGTTGCAACTATTTTGTTACCACTTTTTGCATCTTTGCGTATTAGACAGGTAATAAAATCGAACGTATCAAACTTCCAAATAATTTCAAATCATGAAACTTTTTGGGCGTTTTGGTAACAGAAAAATTGATAGAAAAATTGCTTGCCACAAGGTAATCCACCAAAAATACAAGTCATAAGCACAAACTGCAATAATTAATGAATGCAAGTTATTCAGTTTTGGGTAAAACCTTATGTATCAGGCAACTCAAAGTAGCAAAGCAAAATCTTTTTGAAAAATCAAGAACGTTCCAACAATGCTCCCAATGCTTTATGTTCTACCCATGAAACTGACTATTTTACAGAAGACGAGTAGAAATAAACGCTAATTTTCTTTTCAATGATGAAAAGAACGGATGAAAGGTTTTATGCAAATCTGAATTCTTCCCGCCCACAATTAAGCAGTAGGGAGATTTATGTTTAAACCTTTGGCTGCTCAGCAAGCACTAAAAATGCTCCTCTTGTTCATCATTTCAGTGATTGCATCAGTTACATTGGGTACATTCGCATCATTCTTAAGGGTCTTAATGGCTAAAAATAAAAATAGTTTCAGGCCAATTGCGCATTGAGGAGGTCCGTTTAGTAGCCTCCGATGGCAGCACAGCTATGAATTTTTTTGCTGGATTAGTTCAGGTTATTGTTTTTGGATTTTTAAATATCTTTTTGGCTATATTGTATCGTTCAGCCAATATTATTGCTTACAGTAAATTATTGCAAAACAACAAAAAAACTAAATTTTTCCTTTGGACTGTGCACGAAATTCATGATTCAAGGTCAAACACTTATTTTTGTCCTATGAAAAAAATCACCACTTCAGTTATTTCAATAGGATTATTTGTCAAGTAGCATAAATTCAATTGCCCCTCTTCAATTGCAGATAAGCTGATGAGGATGGACAATTATTTTAGGATTTGTAAAACCGCTACAAAAATTGCCAGTTTCAGTGCCCTTTTCTTACAAAAATGACAGCCCTAGGTTCGATTGACCAACCGCAGTGACTGGGCTTTTGTCTGCGATGAACACTTCCTCACAAGTCCTCTAGAAGGGCGCCTGATCTGTCACAGGCTTGGCTTTAAGTTTCCAATCTATCCCTCGTCCTGTCTGAATCACCGCCCCTCATTTGCCTCCAGGAAAGGCATCGCTATCATACTGCGTCACAACGAGTTTCAGCTCAGGCCAGGCACCGCTCCACAATTTGTGCTCAGCCAACTCCGGTTGCCTCAAATTTTAATTGGATCAATTTTCGTCGAGAAAATTGGAAACTAGGTGTTTCAATCGTTGGGGCAGTTTGAATAACTGTGAGCTAGCCACTGCAAACCGTCCATGCAGCTACAATCGTGTTCTGGCCTTGGCGTGTGGCAGAGAAGCCGAATCTGAGCATAAAAGGAAGTATACTATTGTGGAGCGTCTAGAAGGTGGCCTCTGCTCTGTTCTATTTTCTTCTGGTAACCTTGTCGGCATCATATAGACTATATTTACGTATTATATACGAATGCTCAAAATGTAGAGTCGCTGTTGGCATTGCAGAAGAGTTGGAAAAGTCTTGCTATACCTGCGCAGACTACTACAGAGCAGGCGTCAGAAGGAGTGGCGTTTACAATCTGCATCTCTACGACGGGGAAAGTGTGCAGGCGATTAAAGCTGTTTGCGAAATGAAAGAGCGTGGGTATACCTTGGTACAGCAGTTTAGCGTTTCCATTTGAGGTAGGCACGCATGCAAGCAGCTTTTCAACTGAAGGCGAGTGGATGACAGACTTTCCTTTGCCAAATCTTTCGAGGATTACCACAGAGGCTTCGGGAAAGTGATGCTGAATGAGAGTTTTTGGCTTGGCCTGGCCAACATGCACATCCTTACGACCAACTGCAGCCTGGATCGACTTCGCTTTGACGCCACAGTTAATGGAGCTTCAGCCTACGAAATTTACTATAAATTTAAGGTAACGTGTCTTTTATCATCTCAGTGCCCAGACTATTTTAAAGACCAGTGCTGAGTGTCAGTTTAAAATAGTGATCTTAAGTGTCATTTTAAAACAACTCTGGCATAGTGGCGCTTAGATTCAGTTTGTGCATCGAGACCTTGAAAAATTTATAAATTTCAAAAATCTTGGGAAAATCCTGGAGTCTTTCTTTTTTTCATTTTATCATCGTCTAGAGACGAGAGGGGTGACAGAATTACTACAAGGTGAAACTGAACATGAGAACGAGAGAATGAGAGAGGACCTAGTCTAGCACAGGCAGAGGCTCAGGTAGAATTTGCAGGATCAGCATCAAGCATTGCCCTCACGGCTTTCAGGAGCCTATATCTCGCATGCAGCAAGAGTATTTGAGATTGGGGAGAGATACAGCACTGGCTATGGACTGACGGCCGTCGGAGCCTCCGGAACTGTGGGGGATTTCCTGGACGTCACCGACAATCAATCCGCAATTTTTGCCTACTGGGATCACGGGCAGAGAAGCAAGAAATCAGCAGCAGCTTCTGACGGCGGAAGGCTAGCGCAATTGAAAAATAGCTGGTAAATCGGAGCAGCATTATTTCAGGGACTGGTGGTGGAAAAGCAGGATCCTCAACAATTCGCCCTTTTGGGGGATTATTCATAAATTTTCACATTACGTATCTGTCAAAGTTTATTGATTCGGCTTTCATCCAAGAAGGCTTCTGATGTTTCATTTCGGCTTCAATTTAACCGTTGTAAAGGTGAAGAGATAATGTGACACGAAAGTATATTCACTCATCGCCTAATCATTGATCAGCCAACTGTGTAATTGAAAAGATAAAACTAGCCAGCTAGCAGAGCTTGTTACTATGCTTTAGCCTAGAAAAAGTTTAATTTTAGCATTGACGAGATATTTTGCAGTAGTCTAGCCGCCAAATGCGTCTGACCAGGCCGCTATTCATATGATCACCGAGAATCCACCGATAATATCGGTGGATAATTTATTTCTGTTCAAATGAAATCACTGACAAATCAGCGTATTTATGAACTGAAATTACTTCATGCTTAATCGATAATAACAGCTTGACATTATCAAAATTAATGAAATAAATGAATGGAAATGCATTATTTCAACTTTTCAACACTAAACTTTGCGCGCCATTTAGGAACATGGGCTAAAACATAGCATGCGTACAGGGAAAGGGAGGGAAAAAGACTGCGCATTCCTCCAAGGTGGTTTAACGATATAATGCAGTAGGCTAGCAAGAAGGACAAAAAAAGTGTAAAAGGGCAGTGTGCTGGTATCTATGGAGGACGTGTCTGCGGACAGTGATGAATAGGGACCTGAGGAAGAATCAGAGACCCCGCTAGCCAAGTCTGCAGAGAATACCAAGAAACCAAAGCAAGTAGGCCAAAGCAAGAACTACGCCACGGCTTAAGATCACAAAATAGTGGGGAAATAGATGTATTGTAAGAAATTGAAGCTTACAATGGTTCTGGAGTTTGGTTTGACTTGAAAAAGCTAGGATATTTCAGCTGAATTGGATCCAAGAAAGAGTGAAAAATAACATTTTGTCACCATTCATGGTCCAGTCCCGACAGCCCCGGCAAGTGTCGGTGATATAGAAAGAAAACTAAGTAAATATTAAAAAAACAAAAAATTATCATGAAACAAAAATATTAAGAAACCATATTTACTTATCTAAAGCGTATATTTACCTTAAATCATGTTTAAAAGTCACCAGAATCAATAAAACATGCCTATGTGGCCTAGCCGATAACTGCCCGACAGCCCTATCCCTGTCGGGCAAATGTCAGTGATATTGGGTATTAAATGAATTGAACCTGATTTATCGGTGATAAAAGTTGTCAAAGTCTTAATCGACATGTCACTGACATGTCGAGCATAAATGAATTGAAATTTGGTAATATCACTGACATTTGCCCATTTTATGAATACCCCCCCCTCCCCCGGGGAAAATAAAAACCCCCAAAAAAGGGGCCCTTAAAAAAAAAAGCGGCGGGGTTTTTCCCCCCCCCCGCCCCCAAAAAAAAAAAACCCCCCCCTCCCCCCCCCTTCCCCCCCCCCCCCCCCCCCCCCCCCCTCCTCTTCTCGCCCCTCATCAATACACCCCCTTTATTAGAGAGAAAACACTCACACAAAAACACCCACCAACAAAAAAACAAACAAAGAGGGGGGGGGGGCTGTTTTTTTTTTTTTGCGGGCGCCTTTTTCTTTCGCGCCTTTTTTTCCCCTCCCCCCGCCCCCCCCCCCCCTCCCCCCCCCCCCCCCCCCCCGCCCCCCCAAAAAAAAAACTCCTTCTCACCCCCCCCCCCCTATGGGGGGGGGGGAGAGAAAAAATCCCCCCCCCTTTTTTTAAAAAAATAAATTATAAAAAAAAAAAAAAAAATAAAAAAAAAAAATATTCCCTATTTTAAAAAATTATATAACAAAAAAAAAAAAAAAAAAAAAAAAAAAAAAAACAGCTGATGCCCTGTAGGTGGTCCGGCGACAGGATGTGCTGCGGAAGAAGGCAGGGGACCTGTTTGCCATCAGCATGGCCGCCTTGGATCAAGACCGCCTGCGTCGCACCATCAATCAGAGCCTGGTAGCTGGAGTTATTTTCTTTCCTAGCGCTTTTGAGGTTCATTCAATTGGAAGGTGAGGAAGCTGGGAGAAGCGCGCCAGCTACTGCAGCCTGGGAAGGGCAAGGCCGCGTCGCTTCAGCCGCAATCCCAGGTCAGCTTTACCGTATATTCAGTCGTCTCAAGAGAAAAGAAGCTTTGCAGGAGATAGCTGAAGAGGCTTCTTCTGGAACGGAGCCTGTGAAGGAGGAAGAAGTGCCAGAGGCGGAGAAGGACAAGAATGGAGGAGCAGCGGAGGGAAGCAAGGCAGAGGGTGCGAAGAAGACGGGGAAGGCCAAGCTCATCTCCTCTCCACGCCCTCTCCAGCACTCCAAACCCCAGCTGCGGAAGCGGCAGAAGAAAGCAGTCCAGGAAACCGGCAAGCAAGCTGTCCACAAAAAGATCAAGTCCTACAAATGCACCGTCTGCCGCAAGTCCTTCTGCTGGAAGAGCCACCGAGATCAGCACAAAGAAGCAGTCCACGACAAGCTCAAGCCCTACAAATGCAGCGTCTGCCGCAAGTCCTTCTCCTTAAAGACCAACCGAGATCTGCACAAGCGCTCAGTCCACGAGAAGCTGAAGCCCTACAAATGCGCCATCTGCCCCAAGTTCTTCGCCCAGAAGAGCGCGCGAGATGAGCACAAGAGCTCAGTCCACGAGAAGCTGAAGCCTTACGCCTGCTCTCTCTGCTCCAAAGCTTTCGCCTACCGCTCTGGGCTTCAGCAGCACAAAGTCGAGGTTCACAGCAAGCTCAAGCCCTTCAAATGCCCCGTCTGCCCCAAGTCCTTCGCCCGGAAGGCAAATCGAGATCAGCACAGGCGCTCAGCCCACGACAAGCTCAAGCCGCACATATGCTCACTCTGCTCCAAGGCATTCGCCACCCCACCAGGCCTCTACCAGCACAAACGCAGCCATCACGGGGAACTCCAGCCCTGAACAGGAGCTCCTTCTTTCTTTGCTTTCCCTTCTTTCAAGACCAGGCATTTTTTGTTTACTAGCCAGGCTTCCATAGCTGCCAAATCTTCCCCTCAATGCTATAATACCGCTGTTTTATGAATGCAATTAGAAGGAGTCTAGGGCAGAATTTTTTGAGCAGGATGTGGTTTTTTGCTAAATTTATTTCTATACTAGCTGTTCAGCCAATTTTGGCCATTTAGCTCTCGGTAGAGTGCGTAGTGCTTCCCATTTCCCAATACCCTTCCGCTACATATGGACAGTCATTTGCACCATTTGCTTTCTCTCGGTTCCCAAATTTTTTTGCGTTACTAGCTCCCTTGTCACAGCGTCGAGGCAACGTTCCCGAAACAGACCAAGCAGTGACCGAGAAACCAAACGATATCCTATCAGTGTTCGCGCATGCAACAAGAAAATTTATACATTACAAACACTTACTAGACAACAAAATAAAACAAGAGTAGTAAGTAACAATTTATTTCTCAAGGCTTGTATGGGGACAAAATGTACCTGTCCTGTCTAATAAACAGCTCATATAAATTTTATGGATTTATGCGATGCAGAGGCTTATTGAAGTGTATTCTGCAGGGAGACGGAGGGGTTTAATGACGGAGGTGAAGGAAAAGGAGATCAAGATTCGTCATCTAAAGGAGATGAACTCAAGTCTGTTTATCGATAAAGCCAAGCGAGCCCTGCTGCTCACAGCCCAACGCTTAGAGTTTATGGACGAAACCTGCAAGGACGGACTTGGGACTTTATGGGTTTGGTTTATGGGTTTGGTTTATGGACGAAACCCTCTAGGATCTGCTCCAAATGTCATACGACTTAAACTAGGCTTCTGAGCCTAACCCCTTCAGCTACCCAGTAGCTTCAACTAAGCTCAATCAGAGCATAGTTTAGAAAAGTTCGGGTAGAACTTCTGCAAAGATATTCTTTTGCTGCGCCTTTGAATCACCCACACTTCGCATGTTTCACCCACCTTATATTTTTGGAGCTTTAGATCTCAATGGTAATATTCGGACACGTAGCATGTGTAGATATCATGACTAAGGCGCTTCAGGTTCTGAAGGGGGCTCATTGAGGATGTCAGGGCAGGGCAGCAAAAGAGAGCAAATTGGCGGCAAAAGGGCAGCAAATTGACGCTCTACCCTGCAAAAGCCAGCAAGGGGCTCCTTGCAACGGAAGAGGGTTCCGGGCAGGCAAGATGTCATAAATCGGCAGGACATGCCGCCGACGACGACGAAGGGCCGACGGGCACCTGCAGGGACTGCGAAGCCTATTCACAACCTCACCATCAAGCGCCCAGACCAGAACCTGGCCCCGCACAGATCAACAGCAACCCTTCACATCCACCACTCGCCTTTCCAATGTTTCAGGCAGGCTATCAGTTGAAGGTGCTGACCAACCATAACTGATCTTCTAGGGGAGAAGTGATGGGCCTTAGACCACCTGAAAGCGTTAGCATTCTCTCCGAAAACGTCGTCGTCGTGCCGCAGCCACAGACCACAGTACACGTCTTCACTAGGCATAAAACTCTCCTCTATATTACTAATCTCTGCAATTCCTACATTAATCGCGAGAGAATTAGATGGTCAATTTAATTCCATGCTGAAACATTCGCCTTGGGAGTCGTGTTTGCAAACATATTCCTGTTACCATGAAAAATTTAAAATACTAAGTTCAATTTGTTCGTAAAATTATTCTGACGCATGTCAAACTCAAATAAATGTTCAAGTTTTTTAAACGATCTGTTTCGCTACACCAATCAGTGGAAAAATAAGCATCAAACGCCATTTTTTTGTTGGCATAAACGATTCTAGGCTAAAATTACCCTGGCGAAAAGTACCCACGGCGAAAAGGACCCACGGCTAAAAGTATCCCGGCGAAAAGTACCCACGGCTAAAAGTACCCCGGCGAAAAGTACCCATCACATTTTTCCATTTTTAATGGGTCTCGTTTTCGATGAGTACTTTTATCAGGGTAGTTTTCCAAATTTTTTAATTGACACTTGTCCATAAAAGAAGTTGCTTCAGTTTTTTTAATTTTAAAAAAAGTAGGCGAGAATTATCCAGGGAAGAGTGAATTATAATTACAGGATGATCCCTCCCAATTTCGCCATTTTTATGTTCACACTCTACTAGCTTCAAATGTTGCCTTTGCATTTGTTAAAGTGTAACATTCACGGTTAATGGACAAGAAAAGGATATTATGGATACTTCATTTAATAAAAATAATTTTGCAATTTTTTTTACCAAATAGTTTATAAAAAAACTAATTTTGAATAACAGTACATCATTGAAAAATTACCATCGGAAAATAAACCAAATAAAATAAAGAAAAAACAAAATGATTACTTTTCGCCGGGGTACTTTTCGCCATGGGTACTTTTCGCCGTGGGTACTTTTAGACGTGTGTACTTTTCGCCGTGGGTACTTTTCGCCGGGGTACTTTTTGCCGGGGTACTTTTCGCCAGGGTACTTTTAGCCGCCACCCGGCATAAACCGCAACATTATCTTCTCCTCATTGCCGATATAAGGTTACCAACTTACAGTTCTGCTTCGTCAGCCTTAAATTTTAAAATGTTTACAACTGCATTTCGTATATTCGTCTTTTTGGTGTCTATTTCTCATTCAAAACACACATAACTAGTAAAAAAAGTTTAATCAAAGTTCTCACTTCATTTTCAATGCTACCACACATCCTTTGAATATCCTTTGATTCGAAGCACGAACAAAATTCAAATGATATGCTTCAAATTATATTCAAATGACCCCATAAATGTGAAAATATATTTACCAAAAGAAATTTATATTTACTAGCCCTCCGATCGGCCATTTTCAAATTGAGGTAGTTTTGCTCAATTCGATGATTTTAGTTTCTTGAATCCCTTTTGCGATTATTTTAATTCTCAGCTTATGCAGTAAAAGTTGTAGACAGCCTTGGCTGCAACAAAGACGACTGGGCGAGGCCAAGGAAGGGTAAACGCAATTTTTAACTTTTATGTTTCAAGCTGCTTGAAAAATTTAGGAGCAACTTGGGTTTCGTATGTTTCAAGCCAATCTCCAGACTTTTAAAATTCAAAGCATTTGATGTTCAGCTCCAGATTTTTCAGCTACCTATAAAAATAGTATTTGCATTTGCCCATGGATCATATAATTCATTTTTTAATTCCTATGTATAGAAGGTAATTCAAAGCCAGATACAATTCTGTCGCATAATATAATGCTATGCCATGTTTTTGACGCATTCCTACCATGGTCGCAACTGGCAAGAGTACACTACGAAATGAAAGGATGTAAAATTACAAGCTTTCCCTAGCAGTGTCAATTTTTCAGTTTTTGCAAGCCATTTACAAGTCAAGCTCGTAAATTTTGGCCAATATTTGAAGCACTCATATTTACATCCTGATTAGGTGCGCCGAGGTGCGACGCTGACTCCACAGCCTCAACGACCATCAACGACCAAGGCGCCACCATCAACTCTGAATTCCACCTATGGCTATCCCAACTATCCCGACGGCCCAGACCCCCACGAGGCCTTGGACAAGATCGCGGCCATCAAGCGCAACTTCATGCACGCCTTCTGCGGCGTCTTTGCCGCCGGCGAGGCTCTCAACGACAGCAAGCTCACCGACAAGAAGGAGCTACTCGACAGCCTCAACGGCGTCGCCAACCCCGCCATCCTCGTTACCCTTTCTGCCCCCCCCCCCATCTCACACCTGCCTGCACCTTTTAAGCGAGGCTTGACCAGGGCAAAAATTGATCCCATAAGTTGTCCTGGTTGCCAGCGGCCAGCTAGAAGGTTATTCGGTTGCTAAAAGAAGCGCCTGTCCACATCTGCCTCCCTGACTGGAAAAAGGGTCTGCACGCCCAAAAACCAAACAGTTTATGCAAAATTTTTACTGGAAATATCGAGACGTGCATAGTCTTATTCCACTGGATCAGGAAAACAATGCATTTCCAGTCGGCACACGACAGCCTGGTGATCGAGGAGACTCTGCGAGTCCTCATGGAGGACAGGGGGAATAGGAAGCCCAGCCCAGCCCAGGCCCAAATGCTGGTCGACATCAATCGCCACCTCGGATCACTCGCTCTGCGCAGTGTCATCCTACGCAACGGCATTGCCAAGCCCATTGAGGTCATCAAACTCACAAATCTCACAAATCTCACACTCACAAATCAAATTTACTAATCAAACTCACCTCATCTATGCCCTTTATAATGACAGGCGCAAAAATTGAAAAAACTAAATACAATCATGATCTAGGATAGACGAAAGCATAAATGCACTTGCAGGCACTGGAAGGGGAGTGCAAGAAGAAGAAGGAAAAGGCGTGCGCGGCCGTGAAAGGCTTGGAGGAGGTGGAGAAGGCTGTGGACCGCTTCACGAAGGAGGATCCAGACCTCGTCCAAATCGTCCTCGACTATGTCTTCCCCTACGACCACATATTCAAACCGGGAGCCAGCATTCCCCGCTCCCTTCTTCCTGCGATTGCCCAGCTTCCTAGCTAGATGGCTTTTGCCTATTCTTCAAACGAGCCGATTTGATCTGAAGGAAACAAACGCAGGAAAAGGCAGAAAGAAGCTAAAGCAAATTGAGAAAGCAAAGGGAATGATGATGATTCGGCCCAGAATTTAGTGCACTATTTGTACTGTATCTAGCGCTGTGATCAGCTCCGCCCAGACCGCCCAGACCGCAACCTCGCCCCAGCACAGAATATCCACAACGGTTCATAACCACCACTCGCTTTTCGCATGTTTCAGGCTGCTTATAAAATAACGAAGGTGGTTCGCATTCTGATTTCTGATCATGTATTCCAGGCCAGAAAATGGCGTTCCTTGTGTATCTGGGGTGCTAAAAATAGTTCGGCTGCATTGCAAACGCATATTTTGGAATGGGAGGAAGTTAAGAGATAAAGGGCCTGGGCTTTAGCCCGCTGGCCATCCCCTCCAGAAACCTCGTCGTCGTGCATCACCTGCAGACCAAATTACACTTCTCCACTATGCCTAAATTTCCGCTGATTCGTTCATCTGGTCTGGTCTTAGTCTGATGCCTAGTCATTATTGGCGTAAGGACTAGAAGCTCAACTTATTTCTATGCTGAAACATGCGCCGCCGGAGTATTGAATGTAAGCATATTCCCAAGTCTCAATAAAGCAGGAGAGGTGCAGTGTTAGTACCTGGACAGTTAGAAGTTCCGCTTCGACTACGCATTCGCTGAGAACAACGACAACGCTTCAACTGCCCAGCCTCCAGTTCATAGTAGTGGTGCCTCCTCTTTCGTGCTGCAGAGAAGCGGAAGCTACACATCCAGGAGGACGGGAAGAAGACTGTGCAGATGGTGGGCCAGCGAGTCCGACGTTTATGTTCATAATCAATTCGACCTCTTGCACCTCATCGTTCACGCCTAAGCAAACTAGTGACAGAGACGTTTTCAAATAAAATGCATTGCAATATCATTCACACCGGAACATAGTAACACTTTCTTAACTTTCATACAGCCATTTTGCTGGTTTAATTTTGGATAGTAATCATTTGAAAGTCACAAATTGTTTCACCAGGAAAAAAAGCAGTGCTAAAATTAATGGTGCAGCGTAAGTATATGTCTTTAGCATTTGTCTGAAACATCAGCGCCTCAAATCTATTGGTGAGCCAGAGAAAGAGCTGAGTGGGGGAATTCTGTCACAGATAATCCTGCGGAAGAAGCAGCATCGCGGAGGGCTCGGCAAGCTGGATTGGGAGTTCTCGCTCATCGACCTGGGAGGAAACGAACGCGGCGCGGAAACCATCAACTCGGCCAACGTCAGTAGTGCTAACGAAAGCAGCAGGCCTCTGAAATCAGCAGGGCCCGCCCTATCCTTCTTTCACTTTTGGCCTTTTTCTGATGGGACGGAAAGGACGATGGGAATGGAAATATACCGACAAAATCGCACATTCTCGTCCTACTCAACAGCTTCAGCGACGAAAACACTCGCACCTGCATGGTACCCTGGCACTACTCACTCTATTATTCTGCTCAGTCATCCAATGGGTCATCAAATGGTTAAATTCAATTCGGTCAGGCAGTTAAGGTAATATGGTAAAAAAGCTAAGTCAATGAATCAACATAGAAATACATGGACCAGACTGTCTGAGGGGTATATTTAATATAGAGAACAGTACTCGTGTAATAAAGAACAGTACAAAAAAATGTTTAAAGTTCTGGTCTCTAGCAAAAATTTTGCCTTGCATTTTTTTTGCCTAACATTATTTTCCCCATTTTCTGCAGACATTTCGTCCCCCCATATTCGTATTTAAGAGGCTGAATTTGATAGGCTCAAAATGTGGGATGTCACTTTTGAAAAATGAAGGTTCTCAAAATCGAATGAACTTGTGCCACCATCCAAGGCAATTTAGTTCTCATGTCTATGCCACTAGCCGTTTCCCGAAAAACGGTTTGGTTGGCCTGAAATGAGCATTTTTGTAACATGCACTTTTTTGGGACTTTGAGACCTGCAAATTCAGTTTTTTGAAATTTTTGTTAAAGAAATTTCAAATAATTGTGGATCATTATATATCAATCGAAAGGCGATTTGGAGATAAAAAAGGTGGTGTATTTCAATTTTTGCATAAACTTTGCTGAAAAACGTAATTTCGAAAAATCGGAAATTTCGGTTTTCTAATTTTGACACAAAAAAACTGATAGCTCAAATTTGAGAGGTTTTGCCAAGGGGTGGACCATAACCACGTTAAAATTCAGACTCTTGCGGTCATTTTGATATATAATACATTGTGTTTTGGTTGGTTCCCATGGGCACTTTTCTCGATTGAAAATTTGCAGTCAACATTTGGCCCTATGTTAAAGCATAGGCAAAATTTCCGGAAAAATTTTTTTGTCTCAGATTTCCATTTTTACAGCCTAAATATCTTCTTTAGGGTCCAATACACCCTACTGCCACATTGGTTTCTTTGGTTTTTGTTCAAAATGGGTCAATCTTGAATCGACCATTTCCTATGCTGCATAGGACTGCATAGGACTTCCCAGGCTTCAACAAATATTTCCCTGTAGCAGCTGAACGGATTAGAATCGCACACAAGACTTGAATTTTTTGTTCACAATTCATATTCTGAATCTAAATCTGGGCTTACTTTTCGAATTGGTGAAGAAACCACCTACTTGTCCTTTTGAGTGGCAAACTCACATGCATTCAAAGAAGAGAGCAAAAGGGCAAGTCAATGGTTTCAAAACCAATTGGGGCTGTGCGAGCGGAGCGGAAGCACAGTCCCCTCTTAGCCAAGGACCAACCCTATTATGGATTTTGAAAATATGATTGCCTGCCAAATATTCCATGGGCAGTTTACAGTGCTGCGAGTAGGCTCAATGGACGCAGCAAACACAGAGCTTTAATCAAAAAAAAAGTTCATTAAATTTGGTTGAGAATTGACCAAGTTATGGCCAAAAAACTTTTTAAAAAGTGTCCGTCCGTTATCCGTCCGCCGTCCGCCGTGCGCCGTGCGCCGTCCGCCGTCCGCCGTCCGCCGTACGTTCTGCTCGGCATGGGGATTGGCAATATCTGGGGCTCCAGTCTCAACGTCACTATAGTATATCGACCCTGGAGGGTGCCATGGTGCCTCCAGAATTTTGATTTTCGGCCTCCTTTATGCCGAAATTGAGGTTGGAAAATCGATTGAACGTAAGGGGAGACCCTTGCAAAAAAAATCGAAAATCTTGAATAACTTTTTTTAGGTTGCTTGGAGGGAAAAAACAAGCACAGATTCGGAATTCTCGCGAAAAACTACACAAAACCTGCCTATAAAACATTAAAATTTTGAAAAATTTTTTTTGACCATTTTTGACCTATAGGGTGCACTGTAACAATCCTAAAAAAGATATGCTGCCCAGTGGCGATGGTTTAAGTTAATTTTGAGTCTAGATATGACACCGGCTCAAAAAATAGATACGATTTGATACCAAACAACCATAGGTGCAAATCTGGTCTTCATGGGCTTCTACCAGGCCGTGGTGTACAAGCAGCTCATCATCAACTTCGTCTTGGGGCATTTTAAGGGGTTTTTGGCCTCAATAACCGCACCATATAGGTAAATTGAGGCATAGATTACGAATCTTTCGTCCATTTGCTTGCACATTGTCTTCATGGGCTTCTACCAGGCCGTGGTGTACAAGCAGCTCATCATCAACTTCGTCTTGGGGCATTCTTAAGGATTTTTTGCCTCGAACTCTGTACCATATAGGTAATTTTGGGTGTACATTACGAATCTGGTGTCCATTTGCTTCCACCTTGTCATCATGGGCTTCTACCAGGCCGTGGTGTACAAGCATCTTATCATCAACTTCGTCTTGGGGCATTCTTAAGGATTTTTGCCTCAAACTCTGCACCATAAAGGTACGACTTCAACAGCAACAGCAAGAACGAGCGATCTTCACAAGTTGCGAAAGGATATCAACTTCAAACTTAGTCTTTCAACTACTACTCCTTTTACTTTTCTTTTCCTCTATCCACATTAGATTGACGAACCGGAAGAATTACCGATTGAACACCCAGGCAAGAGCCGAACGGTGTGCACTTAGGCTAGTAGCCGGAAAGTGCAATAGAATTTTTGCCCTCAGGGCTTCGCACCGAAAATGGTGCATGGACTTGTAACAGGCTTTCACCTAGGCAAGCGCCGGAAGGTGAGCGCTCAGGCAAGATGCCGGAATGCGCAAAGACTCAAAACACCTAGGCAAGATGCCGGACGGTGTGCACTTAGGCAAGATGCCGGAAAGTGCTTATTTAATTTATTTATTT
This sequence comes from Ptycholaimellus sp. GST1_10, assembly GCA_030248095.1. Taxonomy (NCBI): domain Eukaryota; kingdom Metazoa; phylum Nematoda; class Chromadorea; order Chromadorida; family Chromadoridae; genus Ptycholaimellus; species Ptycholaimellus sp. GST1_10. The sequence goes on from JASANA010008537.1 coordinate 40,305, forward strand.
ATTTTATTTTTTTACCTGTCGTAATCTAAACCTAAAATTTCAACCTACAAAAGTCTACATTTGTCTTCAATATTACCTATAAAACCCCGCTGTCATCATCAATTTAAACCTTAAAAAATCTCAAAATCAAATTTACAATTTGAGCATTCGAAAAATACTCCTTACGCTTCCTCAAATCTTTGCTGCTATCAGTTAAAAGGAGACGATGCTTCTTTCGGCGAAATGCCAAAATGGTAACGACCATGGGCATGAAAACTAGCAGACGACATTGAGAAAAAAGTGAGGCTTGTAAAACTTCGACAGCTTTCCGTCAAAAACCAACCGAGAAAAGCGTCAAGGTAACAGGGAAGAGGCTGCAGAGGCTGGCAATTTCAAACGAATACGACATTGAGGATGTGAATGAATAGGAGCATGATGAGTCAGTAAACTGTGCCACTTGAGAGACTGAAAAGACGACGAAGTAGGCAATTTAAATTCTTAGGCGAAGAATAAGCAAATGGCAGGAGAAGGGGAGAATGGGACGGAAGATGGAGGAGAGGCAGCTGTGGGCTTCTACTTCTTCTGGTTCAGCGGGATCTCATTGGGATTGCCGCCAGTCTGGAGACCGAGAACGGCAGCTTCAGCAGCATCACCGCCGAATAGGCCGAGCTCCTGTACACATGACCATCATAAATGGACAGAAATGGAGGGGCAAAAGAGTGGGTAGAACCGAGTCGGTAGCGAAGCTGGGTCCAGCGTCGTTGCGTGGAAACTTGGCCTTCTGATTGTAGTAGCGCTGCTGGCCACGCTTCCAGGGCCCGCCATGCCCAGCTCCGAGTCCACGGCCTCGATTGGCAGCGGCTGGCAAACATCCAATGAACAATTCTAAGCCTCAGAAGACCTATAGACACCTCGTTCGTCCAGCTGCTCCTTGAAGCCCTTGGGGATGAAGTCGCTTAGACGGATCCCGCCTCGACCACGAACCTGCCCACCCCGCTTGAACTGACGATAGTCTCGGGAGTAGTGAAGGTCCTGGCATAGAAGGAGTGAGAAGGGGATGAAAGGTATCGGAAAAAAGGAGAACCCGAAGGGCGCGCTCTTCATCGAAGGCTCTCATCGGATGCTTCAGCTTGGCTTCCCCAATCTCGCGCCAGTTGGCCCCGAACTTCTCCTCCATGTGTCCGCAGAGCTCGTATATGTTCACCTTACAAAAGGCCTTTTTAAGCTCGAACTACGAATCCCACCTAGTCCATAAACTGCACACTGTTCTTCGGCAAGGGGGCAAGGATGGAACTAATGGAGGAATTGATTACCCGTCCGATGCCCTTGACGAAAGCGCAGCCAGAGCGCCAAGCCGGTTTCACGTAGCCCTCCTCACCTGCCACCAGGCTGCAGAGAGTAGAGAGACGCTTCACCAGATCGGCGGAGTTGGCTGCAGTTGAGGGAAATTTTAGAAAAAGACAGAAGCTAAACATGAATATCAGGCGAGATCGAGTCTGAATGAAATGCACCGAGGTTTATAACTGTGAGCGGATGAGATCGAGAAAGGCAATAAGAACTTCCAGGCCAAAGCGCAGAATTTCGATAGTCAAAATTTCGATACGTAGAGTTTCGACTTGGATTAGACGGATGAAAAGAGTGAAAATAGATTGGGCGATAGCCTGCCAGAACTCTTCAAGGGGCCCCATGGAAAGTATGATGCCTCTGAGAAAACCCACGCTCACAATCACACCTGCATGCAAGGTCACATACCCTGCTTTGCCGTTTTGTCGTCATTCACCCACACACGCTGACCGATGGACGGAATCACCTTGTTCCACAGCCGCCTCAAGGACATTCAAACCAGTTTTGGAATTCATTCGCATGTTCGCAAGCATCCACACTTTTTTGCGCGGCCGAAGGCCGCCTGCCGCGAAGGGCAGGGCAGTCAGAGCTCCGGAGGCCAGAGGGCATGGGTGCGGAGGCCCCGGAGCGTAGCCTAGCATGCGAAGCATGCTAGGCGAAGCGTAGGGGCCGTAGCACCCGTGCCCGGAGGCCGGAGGAGCTCTGGCGCCCTGCCCGAAGCGGCGGGCGGCCAAGGCCAGCTTAACCAGTTACCTCATTTTTGTGTCCGTCTTTCCGCATATATATATATATATGTCATTCCGGGGCCCGGCCTCCGCGGTTTTTCAACCAAATTGGCTGATTTTTTGCATGAAGGTCCGCCTGGGTGGTATCTCCAGGCCATTTTTTGCGCTTGACGTAATTTTTCGATTTTCGCCCAAAACTCAATTTTTTGATGTTTCAAAGTACGAAAATTCATAAATCACTGGTTTTTCAACGAAATTGGCTGATTTTTTGCATGAAAGTCCGCCTGGGTGATATCTCCAGGTCATTTTTTGGGCTTGACGTAATTTTTTGATTTTTGCCCAAAACTCAATTTTTTTATGTTTCAAAGTACAAAAATTCATAAATCAGTGGTTTTTCAACGAAATTGGCTGATTTTTTGCAGGTACGTCCGTCGAGGTGCTATCTTGAAGGTGGCAAAAGGAATTTCCGAAATATTTGTTATTTCTCAGTTTATGGCCAAAAACCTAAATTCTTGATGTTTCAAAAATTTGAACATCCATAAATCGATGGTTTTTCAATGAAATCAGTTGAATTTTGGCATGTACGTCTCTAATGGTGATATATTGAAGTTGATAATGGAATTTTTCGACACATTTATTATTTCTTGATTTATAGTCAAAAACCTAAAATCTTGATGTTTCAAAAATTTGAACATCCATAAATTAATGGTTTTTCAATGAACTCAGCTTAGATTTGGCAGATACGTTTGCTCCGGCAGTATCTTAAAGCAGTTAAAAGGAAATGCTTAGCTTATTATCTGGAAAAAAGGCCGCGCATCTTGGCAACAGCCGAGAATACCTTGTTTCAAAAACCGATCGATGAAAAAGATTTATGCTCAATGATAAAATAGCATTTGCCAAATTTCAATCATTAAATGTGCAAAGAGTTTAAGTTGTTTATACTCAAATAACACAAAAATCGTATAAAAATGAATTATTCCCTCAAAAGAAACCCGTACTACTCCTATGCTGCATTGATGATATAGTCTTCAAAAAACAGCTATTACGTGCTACAATATACATAGTTGACTAATCTTAAGTCATGTTTGTTTTCAAAACATTATGATAAACCGAATTATATATTACTGTTCTACATATTAGCTTATACTTTCACATACGCCACTTAATGGAATTTCAGTCTAAAAATAATTTTATTAAAGGAAAAAATTTTTTGCTAACAAAGTCCATTTCGTCCAAATTATACCCTAGAATCATTGGTACGAAAAAATTAGACAAAAAGCGCATACTTGTCGGCTGTGAGGACCACCTTGTCGCAACGGGCCACGCGAACGATGAGCTGACGCTTACTCTGCGGTCCACGCCTGAAAATTGCCATCATTATAGATGAGAGTTTTAAAAAACCGGGAATGACGCTGTCTAATCGTTTTCGAAAAAGCGAGAAAAATGGTAAGGCCGATTAGATAGACAGATGCGAAAAGCTAACTGAAGAGTGTGAATCGCCTCCAGCTTGGCCAGCACTTGAACGGCGAGGTCCTCAGAGAAGCAGGTCTTTATGATCTGAACGGCTAGCTATGCTAAGGGGCAAACTGCGGTCGGAAAATGTGGGATGAACCTCGAAGAAGAGCTTCTTCTGGCGAATCATGAGCTGAGGATCGGTCTCACGATCGCCGCGCACCAGATAGCCGTCCGGGATGCCGTCGAGAATCAGATTACCTTCACGGCTGAAAGGAGATACCTATCGATAGGGCAGCAGCCAAAAAAGAGAAGAGGCAAGGAAACCTGTGTCGCTCGGCGTCCTCGATCTTGATGGAGTTCTGGATGATGGCCTCGCAGAGCTTGTCCGCTCGCGTCATGGACGCCTCCTGAGCCAGCTGCAGCTGACGCTGATTGTGCATGAGCACCTTGGTGGCCGCCTACATTGCCATATCAATTGAGTGAAAGGGAAAAAGGAGGACGGAAAAAGGGCCAAACGTCAAGCTTGCCGATGACGTTGAGGAGCGGCTGACTGTCGCTGATCAGAGCCCGCTCCAAGGTGAGCTCGTTCGGATCGTCCGGCAAGGCCTTCTCGATCTCCTTCAGCTCTGCATTCGCTCCCCGCGGCGCCACCACTGACAATGCACATAGCTAGCAATGACGCAAGCGGAAAATAGGGTCAAACTGTCAATGGCGGTGAGAGAGGGCATCTTGTGAGCCTGGGCCGGCGTGGCCAAGATGGAAAGCCCCATCGGATTGTCTGCCGTGCGCTATAAAAGCAATCGATTCTTTAACAACCGATAACATGGCCCTCAAAATTCTAGGATATTTCTAAACTATTACTCAACGACGCTTATTATCTCAAGTGCTACTTTGCCTGGTTACCGAAAATATGAAGAAGACACTGTAAGGATGGGGAAAGAGGAACCTCCGTTTCGATGGGATGAGAAGACATGGCGCTGATGTTGTAGCTTGGGATGAAAGGAGGATCGGAGAAGGGGAACGAAGAGGAGCGTTGTGTGTGAGACAGAGGATGTGGAAGAGGGAGAGACGAGGAGACGTGAGGCAATTGTCTAGACACCGAGAATGGTCCATAAGATACGGTATGTAGTACAATGCGCATCCCTAGAGAGCGACTACGATAGGTCACAAATGCGCCTTTCTTGAACGAGAACGTTACCTTTTAACTTGAAGTTACAAACCGCTATCCAAGTGGATGAAATTCGATGAATGCGATCCATTCCAAAAAACTTTCTACCCAATACTATTAATTTAGCCAGACTTTTTGAATACATAAATTTAAGCCACCTAATATCATGACTTGAAAAACAATTAACAAAAATGATTTTATCTGAATAATAAAATATCTGGTTGATTCTGACCCCAGCTACGGACGCGCCAGTTCATGGCCAACCCAGCTAGAGATAGCCACGAGTAAAACAATACAGTCCACCCGTCATCTCATATCGGAAAAGGGGAGATGACAACGTATTTTATGACAACAGCACCTGCATGGTGTGAGGAATCTAAAACAATATTAGCCTACACCCCGATGACAATCCAGAGGATACCTAGAAGGACTCTGGAACCATAGCCTTGGTGATGGCTCTAAACTCACTATCCTAGCAAATATGAAGTCACAACCTAAAGAAAACCCAGCTCTTAACTCGACTCACAGGCTGGCTCGGGGTCGAGCAGCAGTCTCAGGGCCGGCTGGAAAGGAGAGCATGTGGCATGGGAGGCTCAGGGTCACACAAGCAAGAACTTTGGCACTACAAAACGCAAATTTGGTTGGTGAAGCGACTATAGAAATACACGAACCAGTACAACTGGCAAGAGACGTGAAGGCAAATACTCTGTATGACAAAGAAGGTAGAAAACTGGGAACTCAGGCGGACAACAGGATAATCAAGGCAATGAAATGCGGTAGATGCGGTACATGCAACACTTTTGCCGAACAGAACACCTGGATAACGCCGTCACATACCAACAAGAAATTCGCCTGCAACACCTCACAAGGAGTTGGATGCGACACTACATCAATTGTGTATGCACTGGAATGTACGGAGCCAGGTTGCGACATGACATACGTAGGACTATCATCAAAGCGAGTGAAAGATAGAATGAGAGACCACAGAAGAAACATAAGAAAAGGGGAACTAGATACCCTGGTATATAAACACCTTCATCATGCACATGGAAGACAAATAGAACCTATGGTCAAAATCCTCGATCACATAACTGAAGAAGAACTCAATCAAAACCCACGTGCACTGGAAGAGAGGGAACGAGACTGGACAATCGCACTCAACACAGTATACCCATGGGGATTGAATACAAACGCTCTCGGCTTTGGGACAATCACAGAAGCGACTGATCCCGTGGACAGAAGACAATGCCCATGGTTCAAAATAGCCACTGAACGTGCCATACCCCGAGGGGATTGCAAAATCAGAGGGAGACGCAGAGGAGAAGACAACAACCTGAACACAAGAGAGGACTTCGAACTGACAGCCAGAACACTAACGGAAATGAGATTCAAAAGGAAGGAAGCCTTTGAGCTACTACGATGCTTAAAAAACAAAGAACTGAAAGGACTGATTGGGTACCTACGTAACGAAAACAATGTCCAGGCCTACGACACATACCAGCTAGTCGCTAGCTATGCCACCTCTAGGTTTACAATAAGTAAACAGGTGAAACAAAAACCGATACCCAAGATCTCGATACCACAAATCTACTGCAACAGATGGAGTACAGCAATGAGTGCCGAAAGGATCCTATCAAAATGCAAAAGACGAATACCAATTTCGAAGCAGATCATCGACGAAACAAGATTCTACAACAAACTACCTGAACAACTCGGTTCAATAGTACTGAACTATTCAAAATTCCTGAAAGGGCTTGACAAAGAAGAAATGGAAAAAATGATACGACAAGGATGCAGATGCAGATACATGCCTGATGAGCTAAAAAACGAAGAGGGACATATACTCACCGGTGACCTCACCTGGCTACCCATGAAATTAGAAGAGATGTTCAGCAAAGGGCTGAAATTCAGACCTCATGACAACAGTGGCATCCTGGTTGCGAGATATGGAGGAGCATTAAGCCTGCAAACTTGGTTGGAAAAACTCATGAAAAACAAAGCGATAACGGAACATGAAGCATCAACTGCATACTCTATTTTATGCACCGAACTCGACATGGCACACAATCGACTGGAAACAACCATCAAAAAAGAGCAAGAGAACGAGGTTCTGGTCGCTGACGAATCCTTCAAAACAGAACTACGAATGCTTCAAAGAGATTATGTAATTACCCCCATCGACAAAGCAGCAAACAATATCGCTATAATATGCAAACTGGCATATATACTTCGGTTGAACAAAGAACTAGGGGTCACCATGGAACAAGACGGAACCAGCTCCTTCGAAGGGAATGAGACATATACACCATGTAGAGACACGGACAAAACCCATCTAATAGAAGAACATGAAGAGTTACTCAGGAAATTCCATCTGTGGGATCTGGACGAAGAAAACAAGACGATACCAGCCATCTGGATGTCACCAAAGTTCCACAAAACACCTATTGGCGCAAGATTCATAGCAGGCGCGAAAAGGAGTTCACTCAAACCACTAGGATTGGCAATGACCAACATATACAGCTGCGTAAAAACCAACTGGGAACGGTACTGCAAAAGCGTGGGAGAAAGAAGAGGGCTGGACCTATTCTGGAGCATAAAAAACAGCGGTGAAGTCATACACCTCATAAGAACAGGCAGAGGAAAGCCGAATGAAGACATGGTAACTGCGGACTTCAGCACCTTGTTCACGGCACTGGAACATCAGCTTATCCTGGACAGTCTATACAGCATAGTGGAGATAGTGTTCAGGAAAAACAAATACATCACCAAAGGAAAGAGGGCATATATGCACAACTCCGAAGATAGAAGAGACAACAGCTATACAGAAAAACAGGTGAGAGACATGACAAAAAGCGTGGTGGAAGAAGCATACGTCGAATATTCAGGAACCCTTTTCAAGCAGGTAAAAGGTGTAAGTATGGGGACCAGCTGCAGCCCGTTATTTGCAGATCTGGTACTGTCAAAACTAGAATATGACTACCTCACGAGCCAGGGACATTACGGCATTAGCAGAAGACTAGCAGGAACAAGAAGATACATAGATGACATACTGTGCTTTAACGGGGACCTGCTAGAAACAGTCGCAAAGGACATCTATCCACCTTCACTACCACTCAACTTCGACGTAGTAGAGGAGGGGACGATACACTTCCTAGACATCGAAATAGATGCTGAAGGAAGGGGAAGACGCATATATGACAAGCGAAGAGGCTTCAAATTCGAAGTAATATCATTACCAGACAAGTACAGCAACCAGCCAATGCAAATCGGACTGAACACCTTCTTCAGCCAAACTCTACGGTTCTGCAGAATCTGCTGCGAATGGGAAGATCTTAGAATAAACTTCATACTCCTCGCTTTGACAATGTCAAAACGTGGATATAGCAGAAAGGAGATGAAATTGGTAATACAGAAACTGAACAGAAAATACCCTCAAATATTTACGTCGATATTTAACGGGAATATGGCCAGAATGGTATCAATCCTATACAACGAGGTCACAGAAACCACAGAGACCAAGCAAGATCTTCCGACCAGGACAAAATTAAGATAAAAATCTTTTAGGGATTTATTACAGGTAATCGAGTCATCAGCGAGCATACACAGCGAGAGTACACAAGACAAGATGCGAGCGGGATCGGCAGGACGGGGCAGTGCGCGGCGATCGGGACAACAATCAACTTCTACTGTATTGAAGGTACTCGACGAATTTCCTCTACTTCGCCGCGCACCACATTGGGCCTGTGGGAGTTGCTAATCGAGGCGTTGAGGTGTGGAGTTTCAAGGCGAAGACGAAGAAGAAAGACCAAGACCAGAGGACCAAGAAGATAAGCTCTTCGAATCTTATGATCCTTATAAAACCTTATATTTTCAATATTATAAATTCATGGATATTATGCAAAAATGTTGACAAAAGTTGCAAATCCAAATTATATTTCAAATTACACATTGTCTTCATGGGCTTCTACCAGGCCGTGGTGTACAAGCAGCTCATCATCAACTTCGTCTTGGGGCATTTTAAGGGGTTTTAGGCCTCAATAACCACACCATATAGGTAAATTGAGGCGTAGATTACGAATCTTTCGTCCATTTGCTTGCACATTGTCTTCATGGGCTTCTACCAGGCCGTGGTGTACAAGCAGCTCATCATCAACTTCGTCTTGGGGCATTCTTAAGGATTTTTTGCCTCGAACTCTGTACCATATAGGTAATTTTGGGTGTACATTACGAATCTGGTGTCCATTTGCTTCCACCTTGTCATCATGGGCTTCTACCAGGCCGTGGTGTACAAGCATCTTATCATCAACTTCGTCTTGGGGCATTCTTAAGGATTTTTGCCTCAAACTCTGCACCATAAAGGTAATTTTGGGTGCACATTACGAATCTGGTGTCCATTGTTGGGGGGTGGGGGTTTTGGGGGGGGTGGGAGGGTTGGGGGTGGTGTGGGGGTTTGGCGGTTTGCAAGAAGCCTTTGGCTGTACAAAGTAGATGAAATTACTGAAATTGTGAATCTTCGATTCAGTGTTTTATTTACTCTTAGCTGGTCTCTTTTTAATGCTTGCACCTAAAATGGCTTGGGCATAAAGGTAATGAAATTTTTTTTGATTCACCCGACATGATTTAGCTTGGGCTATAAGGTGATGAAATTAAATTTTAAAATCTTATCATGAAATTATGCTTACTCAACTTTAAACTTTTCTAAAGAGCTAAGAGAGCCCAGAAAATTTTCACCGTTTTATTATTGCAATTTTATGGCATGGAAAAGCATGAAAAGCATGAAAAACCAATTAATTTGCATAAATGATCTGCATTAAAATATTTATCATACGAAATTAATGATGGTAGCAAAAACAAAAAATTAGGAAATTTCTATGAAAAAATTATTTAAAGTAATTATTTTTCATTAATGCATAGTTTTTTGCAATGTTAATTAATGTTTAGTTTTAATTTTTAGTTTTATCTGAACAATCATCCTAAGGTGTGCAAAATTGTCTGGGCTCTCTTAGCTCTTTAGAAAAGTTTAAAGTTGAGTAAGCATAATTTCATGATAAGATTTTAAAATTTAATTTCATCACCTTATAGCCCAAGCTAAATCATGTCGGGTGAATCAAAAAAAATTTCATTACCTTTATGCCCAAGCCATTTTAGGTGCAAGCATTAAAAAGAGACCAGCTAAGAGTAAATAAAACACTGAATCGAAGATTCACAATTTCAGTAATGTTAAGAGACGCTGTCTGCAAAAAGGGTCCCGGAAACGGGTTTTGAGCTGAGTACAGGATGTGATGGGCTAAGGTATGCCATAACTGGAAATGAAAACCATTTGGGCTAATTCGCCCACTATCCCAAGATATGGCCCATTATGCAAATCAAGCTCCGAAAACGGCTCATTTTGGCCATTTTCGACCTGCCTTCACAAATCAGCCTCTTTCTCTAGCTACAGCCCATATTATGAATAATCAAAGACATTACCTTGAAGCTGAGAATTTTTTGAATGAAATATAGTCAAAAAACCAATTTTCTCCCACGTTTGTAGGTCTAAAATAGGCTAAATACGAAAAAAACGCAACTTAACGCTATGTCCAAAATTACCATTTTTGCCCATTTTCTCATGAAATTTGTTGAAAAACCACCCCCAAAACCCCCCCTAATCTGAAAATTCAGACAATTTTACACCTAGAACAGGTCTTTATAGCCACACTTTCTGTTGGCCGAAATCGAGAATTTTTGGTTGAAAATGACCACTTTGGGATTTGCTCCTATGTTATAACATAGGAGCCCAGCCAGAATGCAAAAATTTGCCATCAAAAAACTTCCTGCTCACTCAGATCGTAAGACAACTCAATTTTCTTTTCAGGGATCATCAAGCCATTCATGAAGTGGTTACCCATGCAGAAAAAACCTTTCTTGAACATAAACTTTGCATAGAAAATACCCAAGTTTAAGGTAAAGTCGTGATTTTGCCCTATGTTATAACATGGGCCAAAAATGACCAAAAATTTTTTTGTCTTAAATTTCGATTTCAATGCCTAAAACTTAATGTAAAGATCCTAATACATCAGAATATAACATTGGTTTCTTCCTACTCAACGCATAACCCAAAAAATATGCTTCCAGATTTTTGCAAATTTGGGACAAAAATTGCCAACAATTATGATGCGATTGCATTTCACTATGGGAAATTCTGTACCCCTTACCAGAGTCATCTTGGTGTAGTACACCCGTGGCATTAGCAGAAGCCCTGGGTTCAATTCCCATAGGTGACCTAAGTTTTTCCAAGAATGGCTCCCGGTTTCTCTCTGACCTGAAGGCTTTATTCTTCTGCTTTTCGAGACCAAGGAAAACATTTACTTCAAATTAGAGGTACCAAAGCTTACATGACACCAGAGAGGTAGGTTGGCGCCACCTATTGGTTGGCCAGCGATATCGGTGTCACGACGGTTCATCAAAGCGACAGTTCATCAAAACGACGGTTCATCAAAACGACGGTTCATCAATGCGACGGTTCATCAACGCGACGGTTCATCAAAACGACGGTTCATCAAAACGACGGTTCATCAAATGGCTTTTCATACTAGAATTGTTTCATCAAAATCATTATTCCGTTGTTCTTTTATCCAAAATTTAGTTTTAATGACAATATCAAGAAGCATAAACATTTTTCTATGATATTTAAGCAATATTTCAAAAAAATTTCGTTTTTTATCTCAAAAGTCAAGTATCTTCTCTACGTTTTTTAAAAATAAAAATTCTAAACAACACGAAATATTTTGCCATAATTTCTTTTCGAAAGGTAAAAAAAGTGAAAAAAAACCTGCATTTTTTTATTTTTTTAATGCTTGGATTACTTATAATAAAAATATTAATAAACCTGGAATAGTCATAAGAAGACCACGAATAAAATAATATATTTGGTACTTACACTTTGATTCTTGTGGAACAAACATACAGCAAATTACAATATTAATGGACCATTGCTTAAATAAATTGGCTTTTTGATGAACCGTCGTTTTGATGAACTGTCGTTTTGATGAACCGTCGCATTGATGAACCGTCGCGTTGATGAACCGTCGTGTAACCCTCTCAAACAACCTCCCGTCTTGTGCCCGCCAGAAAATTCTTTTGGTTGCCAGTTTTCTTGCAAAATTTCACTTTCACCTGCCTCCCTAGTTGAACTCTGGAGCACAGGTTTTCATCAATGTCGTTTTCATCAATCACTTATACAATTGCAAACTTATACTCCTAATACACTTTGAGCTGAGCAGGGAGGACAATGCGGTGCTGAGTCTGGAGTATCACAGAGCTCAGTGCATGTGCACCTTCCTCTCTCATTACTCTCATTTGTTGGAAGCAGCTAAGCATGGGACCTCAAGGCTCTGAGCGCGGATGTCTGCTGACCTTGGATCCTCTGAACGGTCAGATTGAAGAGTCTGATGCGGTCTGATGCGGTAAATATGGTCTTCCGCAGTGCTGATGTTTCCTGGATTGAGGAGGCAGCTGAGGAAGACAAGTTAGAATTAATTCCACTGAGAGATTTCTAATTTTTATTGATTCAAAGAAAGCAGTTTGAGAAAACGACCAGGGGTGGGTTCCACGTCGTGTCTACTTTTTTTGTGGACATGTACAAAACATATGTCCATGCGGACACATGCGGACATATGCGGAGGATGCGGAGGATATGCAGATCCTGTCGGAGAGTTTATCACAGGAGGACTTTAACAATGAGGTTACACTGGTCCGTCTCTTAGACGAGTGCAGCCTGAGGCCAGGTTGGACGCTCTTTGCAGCTTAAGTTCAATGACGACACAAAAGTTCAGTTCTCAGCCTATTTCTTTCGATTCAAGACCTATTAATCTTTGAATGAAAACTTCTTCAGTGCTCAGTTTTACTCGATGCCTTTTGCTTAGTCTTCTTTCAGATTTTATATTTTATTTACTTATTTTTCCTGCAAAAGGGTGAAAAGGCGCCGATTGCAGAGGCACTGCGAGGCCTGAGTGTCCTGGGCTGATAGGATTGTGGCACGGTGTACAAGGCAGTGGTTACGAACAGTGATCGACTGATGGCTGTCAAAGGCGTCTGTCTGGACGTCGGAACTAAGTACAAAGCGCCATTCTCAATGAACTCAGCATCCTACACAATGTCTCTCATATTTTGCCCCGAAGCCTGATGTTTCATTGAGTTTGTGAAAAACCACTGTTCATTCTATCATTTAATCTTTTCTGACGATGTGTAATTCTGAGATAATTCTGTTCAATCCTGAGCTAATCCTGATGGATGTCATTCAAGATATGATCTATGCAAGGCTTTCCGTAGCAATCCAAAAACGCTCCTAGCCAGCTCTGTTACTTCAAGTGCTTATCTCCATTCGTGGTTGATTCTACAGGGCGCTGTTTGTTGAGACGCAGAATATGGCTAGAATGTTTTGGATCGCTCCTGTTTTCAATACAAGGACAGGTTCTAGGTACAGGTTCACTAGCAGAAAAGTATAAGTTTATATAGATTTTGCTTCGACTCTGTGAGTTCCAGCTTGAGTTCACCTTATCAGACGCGTTTCACATGTGAAGCAATCAAACATGCTGGCGAATCGCAACGGACAAGTGGAGCTGGCTGATTCCGGTGTCAGTGCTCAGCTGGAAGAGTCAATTGCCGATTCCTTTGTGGGTTAGCTACATATCCCTGCTGTTTGTAGCTGTTTGTAACAAATCCATGAAACCAGTCAGTGTGTTTGAAGTCAGCTGGTTTGCACTCCAACCTTTGGTTTGAAATCCAGTCAGAGTAATTCTGATCCAACTCTTAGCGGGTCAGAAATCATCGACGATAAGTTTGCCTGAAAATAGTCGACACATATTTCCAACCTAGTAGCTACAATGCAATTGATAGAATTTCTGGAACATCAGCCAGCCGAGTTGCAGGCACCAAGCCTTACAAGGCAACGGAACGGAACGGATAGTGGCACTGCCTTTCAGGTGGCCAGCAACATCTGGTCCTTGGCCATCAGCCTGGCTAGATCACTTCCCGTCCCACCCAACGATCCACTCCCTTTCACCAGCCTTCTACAAACATCCCATCCCCTGCATCTCTCTAACGAGCTCCCGTCCTGCACTTCGCTGCCATTTTTTTCATGCCATTTTTTGCTGTGCTGAAATCCGGTTTAACTGACTACGATCACGAAATATTGGTTGCCTTATTTTTATACTTTGTGCCTGAAACATCCGAGCACTGGCTGAAAGCAGACGACTCACTAAGAGCTGAGCAGTGAGGAAGATGCAGTTCAGAGCCTGGTGTACCTCAACGATCAATGCATTCTTGCCGCGGGTTCATCGGATCCTCTCATTTGCCTGAAGCAGCTGAGGGTGGGGGTAACAAAGGCACTTTGGGTCTTCTGAACGGGCAGATAGGAAGGAGAAGCTGGCTGCCTCGAGGACGGTCTTGAAGCGGCTGTCTGGGGTCCCGACCCTGAGGTATTCCTTCGTTTGTTGATTTCTTCTTTTTCTCTTATTTTTCTGCAAGAAATTTCCCAGCTAATTATTTTGCTACAGTCCTTGCATCAGTTTCTTGCAGAGCGACAGAATAGTTTCTGCCTCAGCATGGAAATTATCCTAGGACGATGGTTCTACGGCAAAGAACCAAAGGCATTTTCCTGGGACTAACTTCTTGAACCCCTGCTGGATGTCCTAATATTGTAAGCATCTGCAGCCAAACTTATAATGACTGATGCTAAAAAATTGGCCTAAATGACTAGACGTCAGTTTACTTTATCACGGTTAGGAACAGCTGCGTTTAGGGCTAGCTTTCTAAACACGTCTTCTAGCTAAGCCCAATCGTTCCTAGTAAATAAACTTGTCCTGCCAGTTCCTTATTGGTTCTTCACGGCTAAGGGACTGCTATTGTGCAGCCAGTGAAACATGGGAGTAGTGAGTAGGCGCCAGTGGATCTGTGGGTGGCGTCCACTGTGAGCGGCTGTGGGCCTTCAACCCCAACCTATAGATCGATCAGATTGTGGAGGCTCCTGCCAGCCGAGGTCACGATGGGCTAACAGAGGCCTCTCTTAGCGTTGCTCCGGGCGCTGCTGAAAGAGGAAGAGCAACGGCCGGGCTAAACTGATTCAAGTACTGCAATTTTTCGTGCCCAACCCCAATGCCTCTCTCGCCATAAACCTATCAGTGCAGTCTTCGGTTTGCTCTGTGATTCCGGTTGAATAAACAGAACAAAGGCGAAGAAAAATCTACGACTGGGCACGGAAACAGGCCAACTTCAAGGCCAAGATCTGCTCCTCGCATTTCGCTGGGAACCAGAAGCCAGGTCGAAGCTTCAGGCTTGATTTGGTTGGCAGGGATCCATGGCTCAACGTAAGCTCCTGACATTTTGAAAGTTAGATAAACAAACCCCAATGCATGAGAACTATCAAATCCGCGTCACTTGACAACGAAACGCATTTTAGTGTCATACGTCGTTGAAAACATTGTATGACAACATTTTGCTTTGTTGTCATACAACGTTTTTAATGACAACATTAGAGCACCCCCCCCCCGGACGTATCGTTGTCATGTGACGTTGCAAATGTTGTCAAGTGACGTAGAGCCGAACTATCACCCATTGAGCAATGCAGTTGGATACATGTAGGCAGTGAAACATCGGGAGGGCAAGTGCTTAAAAAGTGCGCTTAGATTTCGTTAATGTAGTGATGCTGATGCTGAGATAACTTTTAAAATGTTGATTCATGGAACCGTTGGCAGTGCTTATCTCCTGCACCTGAGGCTGGCCAGTGGAGGCAGCCAGTCTTATAGAACGCTCTTGAAACCTATACAAGTAAAATACTAACATGCTTGAAATAAATTAGAAACATCTCAAATGTCAGTGAATCTTTAGACCCAGCTGCCGCCTTACATGGGAAATGGTGAGGAGGATGAGGAGAATGATGGAAAAGAGGTTCTTTTTCGATACATTTAAAAAAACTGGGTTCACCATTTAGTTGAGCAGAAAAATGTCTTCGTTGCTCAGCTCCCAGCCTTTTCTGTTGTTTACCACCATCAACCGTGGTCTCTATGCCAATCAAAGCGATCAGATTCATTGCATTCCATTCACTCATTCCCAGCTCAGCTCAGCCTGTCTTCGCAGCTGAAGGCATGATGTTTCAAAAACTATTTGTAAAGCTGTGAACATGCAACATCCCTAATCTTCTACCAGCTGCTACATCGGCAATCATTTAAGAAGAATTGTATAACTGCTCAGAGAAAGCTGGTCCCGAATAGCTGAGAGAGGTACCGGCTGGAGCTTCAGGGGTATACGGCAGTCGTGCTGCAGATGCCCCGCGGCAATATGGAGACCGTCCATTGCACTCTATCAAGCGCTCGCCTAGTTACCCAGTTCGAAGTCTTTTCTAGCCTATTTTCTGCTCAAAGCTTGCCTAAGGCGGCGGATGGCTATTGATGAAAATTTCGTGAATGAAGACTTTGTTGGTTCTTATAAAGTCGGCCAAAATTTGTGATCACCAGCAAGCCGTTTGACGCGAGACAGCCTTGCGGTTGACCTCGCGGGCAGTTGCGCCGCCCTTTGGAAGTGGAGCTGTGAGAAATAAGGGTAGGAGAGTGGGAAAGTGGCGCCTTGAACATGCTGGACGTAGCGCCGCTCCCCGGATCCCCCGTGGCTCTGCCTCAAATCAGCTCCACTGGTCAGACACTTGCTGTCCACCAACAGCTGGTCTGGCTGGCAATCTGCTATCACCGCCTTTAACATCTCAAAGAAGGATCGACAGGTGAATGGTGTTGAGGAATGATATTGATGTCCTCTTGCTCCTCGGAATCGGCGCGCAGCGAGGACAGGATCCCGGAATCTGACCAGCTTGATGATGGCTCAACCACTTTCCATCGTTTCTGGATCTCTGAGCATCTATATTGACGCTGTCTCCTGGCAACATTGTCTTGTTTGGCAGTAAATCTCTACAGTTACAAGGACAGCTAAATGAGTATCTATTCATGAACATCGAGTTGACATGTAAAAACAGACATCACACGAATTGCGAAACATTTGCATTGCACACACTATTGCTGACCCATTGACGATTTGCATTTTCTGTGCCATATAGTCAGCCTATGAAACATCAGAGTGCTAAGTGACTGAAAAGCGTACCTTGGGCGTTTCGCGTAGAATGGATATCTAGCCGTGAATCCAAATTTAATTTAACTTTTTGCGTAATGGAAAAATTAAAATTTTATCAAAGGCAGGGACAAGGCTGGGAATTCACCAGAGGGCCACCAACGCCTCCAGGGCCATCTCCTTCTGCTCGAAACTCACACGCGCCGATTCGCTCACCACCAGCTCCATCAGTGTTGTCAGCTGTACAAATAGTCCCTACTTCGTTTGAGATTCGAAGTCGGTTAGAAGGAGAATGGATATGGAATGGCTGCTTTTCAGCCGGTCTATATCAAAAGATTCTGGCATTGCTGGTTTGATGCACTCAATTGAAAGAGGTTGCAAACAGCAGGCAGCAGATGCAGAGGGCGGAGGAGAAAATCTGAGCCACTGTTTTCAACGAAATTTTGAATGTTCAGGAAAATCTGAGGCACTTTGCCTCAAATTTTCTGACCAGGCCGGAATGTTTGAGGCAGTAATTTGGAGACAGGCCTATTTGTTCAGCAAATCCGCAAAGCTCTTCAGGGCTGTGAATGAGCTCGTCGTTAGCCCCAGACGAGGCCCAGAAGTTAGCCGTTTACCAATGTTTCTCCTTTTTTCATCTCCTTCCATTGTCATGTACTACATGCCTACATGTCATTTATCACATGTTTTGGGCCGAATAAATTCAGGCTAACAAAAATCATTTCGCCACCTCAACATTTCCCAACTGCCTCAGATGTTCCTAGAGCCGGGAAAGTTGAGTCAAAGTGTCTTAGATTTTCCTAAATATCAACAAAAAAGTGCCTCAGATTTTCCGGCGACTCCGATTTTTCGGTGCCTCCGATTCTCCGATTTTCCAGTAACACAGGTCAGGCCAAATTCTCATCATTCTTGGCTGCTCAGCCACTTGGCGGCTTCGGCATCAATCGGTTGCCCATTCATTTGAAGTTTATTTTTAAGGCTCAGTGTCACAAAAGGGGGCGTGGGAAACAAATTTTTTGCTGCTTTTAGCAGAACAGCCATTAATCGAGAAAAGAATGAAAAATTAGAAAAGTAGAAACGAAGAATGAATTATTCCCTACTACTAATGGAATCTGCTGTGTCATGTGTATTTTGTTTGAGCGCGCATGAAAAGAGCCTTGGAACTGCGCGCGAAAACAAAATGCAAATGCCCCACAAGCAGATTCCATTAGTAGTAGGGAAATTTCCTTTGCTTTTCACTCGGGGAAATTGAAATTTTTGGGAGAAAAGAGCTTACTTTCGGCTTGCCGATTGGCCTGGCGCGAGGGAGCGCAGCGACCGTCAGCGCCCAGGCCCTCTTTTCGACCCAGGTGTCATTTTCGAGGGTCAATGCTAGATCTTAATTTTGATAAGGCTCTAGCTGCCGCTATGAGCCACCAATCGTTTTTATTCTTGTTGCACTGGAAAGAGCATCTACAAATTAGTCTAGACTCGCGTGAAAACCCCTAAAACCTTGTATTTCATGGTGAAAATCGAAAAATAAGTTGCCGTCCGAACTCCTGCTGCTGCTGCCCTGCTGCTTCGCATCTGCTAATGAACGAGAGTAGGTATTCATTTCTCCCCCCGCCCCAACCTCTGACTGGTCATTGGGCCTCACGTTTACTCATAAACCTTATGTTAAATGCATTAGGTTAAGCTATATGCACCAGTGGTGTAGTGGTCTGAGCGGTTGGGCAGCCGGTTGAAACTGGCAGGTTCGAATCCTACTCAGGCAATCATTTTATTTTTTGTCTATTTATTCAAATTTGGGGAAACAGCTGGTACCATCGGCAAGCCAAAATTAGTTCTTTTCTCCTAATTTCGCACTGTCTCAAATCTCCCAATTTGGCACATTCCAAACTTTTATTTTTTAGTTAAATGGTTTTTTATTACTCATTTATGCATTGAACTATAAACTAAAAACAACAATAAGAAGAAATGAATTGATATAAATTTATTTTTGTATGTTTAAAGTTGAGGAAATAACTGGTACCATCGGCAAGCCGAAAGAAATCTCTTTTCTCCCAAAAAATCGATTGCCCCGAGTGTAAAGCCAAAGAAATTGCCCAACTACTAATGGAATCTGCTGTGTCTTTTGTATTTTGTTAGAGCGCGCATGAAAAGAGCCTTGGAACTGCGCGCGAAAACAAAATGCAAATGCCCCACGAGCAGATTCCATTAGTAGTTGGGCAATTTCTTTGGCTTTACACTCGGGGCAATCGATTTTTTGGGAGAAAAGAGATTTCTTTCGGCTTGCCGATGGTACCAGTTATGGTACTATTTATAATATATGATGAAGCCCAGTGACCCGGGGGCAGGGGGCGGGGGGAAGAATGAATACCTACTATCGTCCATTGAATAGATGCGGAGAAGAAGGAGAAGAAGAAGAAGAAGAAGAAGAAGAAGGAGGAGGAGTTCGGACAAATGGTTTCGGGTGATTTTCTAATAATTGCTATTGCTATAAGTTTTGGGCGATTTCTCGCGAGTTTTGGACAATTCGATGATGCTCTTTCTAATGCAAAAAGAATCAGAACGATTGGATTCTTCTGTGAGGAGCAGGACCCTTATCAAATTTAAGATCTAGCAATAACCCCGAAAACGTACACCTGGGTCGAAAAGAGGGGCTTGGCGCTGACACTCCGCTAACGCTCCGCTCGCGCCAGCCCAATTGGGTAGAAAAGTGAAATGTTTTGTGATAGCACATCTATGCACTCCTGCTCATAGCAACAAAACTTCATTGCACTGAGATTAGCAAGGCCAAAATCTTTCTGGACCATAAGTGGAATGTGGCAGTCTTTCAAGCAGACGAATAAATGCGTGACAGCCGCATGGTATAGTCCATATCTTGTCATGCGAGCGATGAGCCATCCTAGTTGATGCGTGCATGAAGCAGGGGCCAGTACAAGCGTTAGCACGAAACAGATCGCCCGTGTCCGCGTATGAATATGGCTTTAGGGAAGGCTTTTTTGAAATTCTAACCACAACCATAATCTCATTTCAGTTCATAAGCAGTCATCTGTCACTTCATCTTTGAGAGGGGGCAAAAATAACTTTGCCCCTCATTGCATACAAAAAACCATTACCCCTCGTTGCATAAAATGCATATGTCCAAGAGCCCAAGCAGCAGAAATTGCATTTCCTTGACTTATTGCTCGAGGCAATTGCAATTGTTGCATAAAAAAGACCTATATTTGGCCTGCCGCTGGTACCAGGCAGGATTCGCTTTCAGTGGTATTTCGAACCTGGGCGCAAAACT
>JASANA010008539.1:0-26800 GCA_030248095.1 Ptycholaimellus sp. GST1_10
GGAGAGAAGGAGTAGCAGTCTGTGGTGGCCATCGGTTGAAGCAGCAGTTATGTGATGGTTGGAGTGATTATAGTGGCAGAGGGTCAGCATTGTAGGTCAAGGGAGAGTCGAGCTCCATCTGGTCTGTTCTGCACCAGCCGCTGGCGATGCATCGAGTAGCAGTTCCGGCCATCAAAGGGGATACGAAGGCCGCGGGGTTGTAAGACATAGGTCCAGATCTGTTGTCTGAAGCTGTGTAGGCGAACGTCGCAGCAGTGGTCGATCTTGATGATGAAGTCCCATCATCGTGTGTCCATCGCCAGTTCCTCCTGCGCTGCGAGGTGGAAGCTGGGGGCCCCATTGAGTGTTGGTGGACCGGTGATGATTGCCTTGGAGTCGGAGGAATTGGTGGCCTCCTCTCACTTCCGCCTCTCTTCTGCCCACACTGGACCCCTCTTCGTGTCTTCTTCGAGCCAGTTGATCACGCATTGATGGATTGCTCTCTGTGTGGGATTGATTCCATCGAAGTCGAGCATCCATGGTGGGTGTGGAAGACTCAGGATCCCGTTCGCCAGTTGGTCCATCCAAGGAGAGCTGGCGTAAGGATCCTTGAGGCGGATGGTTGGGAGGGGGCCGGAGAGGTTGCCAATGGCCTCCCAGAACTCGGCGGGAGAGAAGGAAGTGCCCATGTGGCGACAAGAAGAGAGTTGTACTTCCACCAAGCGGCCGCCGCGGGGCCTGAGGAAGTCAAAGACCATCTGTTGAGGAACTTCCTTGAAGTTGCAGAAGTCGAGGACGAGAGTCTTGTTGTCCAAGCACATCCTCTTGAACATCAGCAACATCGTCATCAACCCTTTGCCGCTCAAGCTCTGCAGCACTAGCTTGTCCATGGAGATGTGTCAAAGGAGTAGTTCATGAGGTGTGGTGTCTCTGCATTTGACATCAGGTCGGTGATCCTGAGTGTGGTGCCGACTGTGCTCCTCGTCAGGCTCGTTCGCTTCTGTTTCTTGATTCGTCATATTCCATTTGGCTGCGGGTCTAGATGAAGCGACTTGAATGGTGGTTCGTCTTCCTCCGCGTCCCCCGGTATGGCCTCGTCGATGAGTTTCTCCAGCCTTATCTCCAGTTGATTCTGTGACGTCACTGTCAGCGAGCGGAAGTGGACCTTGGGCAAGGTCTCCCAAGGTGCATTGTCCACGAGGTGATGCCATTTGTGGCACACGAGGCAAGTGCAGGCAAGGCTGTGTCCATCTAGGCGTTGTAGGACCAGCTCCAGTATCTCATTAGGCAGATCGTCGAGTGCGGGCGATGTCGCTGTCTGTGCAGCTGCGGGGGATGGGTACTGTCCATTCTGCCCCAGCCGAGCTCCGGATGGGGAAGGTGAGGCTATCAAGGTGTCGGTGTCCTCTGCTGCTTCCGCAGCAGCTAGGAGCTGTCTCCGGTTGAAGCAAAGCTTCCAGTAGTGGCGTTGAAGTGCTGGCCAGTGATCATCATCTGGGGAAAGTTGTTCCAGCTGATTTTCGATTAAAATGATTGCAAGCCCCATGTGTGTTCTATTAGCGTAGTCTCGGTGGAGGGGGGGTGATGGATTCGCTCGCGGCTGGTCGTTGGTGGTGCCGTTCCCCGCAGGACTGTCCTCGGTGACAGTGAGTGGTCTATGGCCACCAACGGCTCCATGGTCTGTCTGTGCGGCCCCTAGGACACTGGCTTCGCGGTAGAGTATGTCGCACAATTCCATGAACTTTGTAAGTTCCTTGCTTTTGTCATTGTGGATGAGGAGGTTGCCCACGTTTGTTGGATGGAAGACTCCCTGGGCCACGAGTTGATCCACTATGGAGCACCAAGAGAGGTTGTTGGCGTGGGCGCAGCTCGGGCAACGATAGGTCATGGAGTCGTTCTCCAACAGCCATTTACAGACTTTCACAAGAAATCCGGTGTCCAATGGTCCTAGGATGGGTCCTAGCTCCTCCTGAACGCATGCCAGGCAGTGATGTTGTGGGCAGTTGCTGCATCAGACCCAATCCGCCAGGGCGACAACCTCGATGCTCTGGTCGCAAATGGAGACCGCAGAGTCTAGGATCGTGGACATGATAGCGTTTGCATCTTCGTGATCTGGTGTAGTTGTCGGCGAGTCCGTTCAGTTTCCAGCTACAATCAGGCTCTACCTTAGTTTCCTTGTTAACTTGGAGGTTGCGATGCGCGAGTGACACCACGAAGAGGTGGAGATAAGAGTAGGCCTGCGGACAAGATATTGTTGATCTCGTCCCCTCTCTCAGCTCAGCCATGTTTCCTGGTGTTCTCGTAACTGGCGGTGTCGTTGAAATGAGCTTGCCTGGGCTTCATTTTAGCATGCCGATACAGTGGTTTCCCTTGTGATAATGACGAAGGGTTGTTGAATGCATGCTCTTGCTGATGATGCCGGAGCTGATGTCATTATACCTCCTCTTCGTCATCGTGTAGTCCGCAGTGCCTCATGCTGATATTAACCTCCTGCCAGGAAGGCTCCCTCAGGACGTAGTTGGTTGAAAGACTGGGCCGCTGCTGTCCTCCAATGTTATTCCCATGACGACTCCTTTGCCTCCCCTCTGGCAGAGAATGAAGTGCCGAGCGTAGGGAGAGGAGGGAAGGAGAGTAAGAGTGGGCGAGGAGGGACTGCTGGTGATGGGCGGTCTCCTCCACGCACTTCCTCTTCATGCTCCTTCCTTGCATCCTGGGCTCTCCATTGTCACTGGGAGGAGTAGAGCTGGTGGAACCCTGGCCTATCAGCCTGGTTCACCTTCATTGACCAGGGAGCAGTTGAGCTAGTCCAAGGAGCGGATCCTAGTCCGGTTAATGCTGGGATCAGTGTATGCAGCCATAGGCCCTCACTGCGGCGCTCGTCAATGAACAGAGAGTCTGCCAGGTAACGGAGCTTCGGTTCCTTCACCATGATGTTGAGACCAGAGCACCATCACTCCGTCTTCCCCTTCGTTGAGGGCCACCCCAGTGTTCCCTTTTGTCTGTTTGGATTCTGACTCATGTTCCCGCCAGTACAGGCTCATGAAGCGAGTCATTGAGACGATAGCAGGTGTCGAGTTCACCGTAGACGAGATGCAGTGCATGCCTCTTTGGACGGTGATAGAACCACTTTTGTGCTTCCAGACATCTGCGCGGGGCAGCTGCGGCCAGGTCCCGAGGCAGGCATTTCCTAACCAGTGGAAACAGGACCACCGGGGGCCTCAACAGATGGATGCATGTTGTCTGTCTGTCTACGTGATTAGGCAGGAATGCCATAGGATCCTCCCAATGTGTTACACTGCCGGCTCATCCTTTTCCTATCTTGATAGTCGGTTTTCTTCTGGTCGCTGCATGTTTCCTGTCCGCATTCTCCGCTGAGGAAGCTTGGTCGCGGAGGGGAAGCTCGGGGAAGGGGTTCAGGTGTTCCAGGGCCCCTAATACTGGAAAGCTTCGTACAATGGCTGCTTCTTCGCCTTTGCTTCCAGGCCTTGTCTATGTGTCGTGATGAACTTCATAGCCGGACAAGGCTGGGTCTTGAGTCTTGTCTGTCTCCCTATGTCTAGATGGTGAGGTAGGTCCGAAAGGAAGGGCAGGTGGACGAGTCCAAGGCCCTTGCTTGGTGGATGAGGTCCTGGAGATTTATAGTGGCGGCGAGTGGTTGTGCTGCTCCAACTATCCCTGGTGTCCTTGAGGATCAGCTTCCTCTTGTCGGAGACTGTGGACTCGATGACTGATGGCAAGGCCCTATTTCTGGTCCAGGCCCCGCGATGCTAGATGGTGGTTGCCAGAGGACGGGTCCTGTCTTCTTGGTGTTTGAGTCGTAAGGGTCTCCCATCGTCCGGTGGCCTGCGAAGTATGACGAGTGGCAGAGGCCCGCTCCTCCCTTGTCTCCTGATTGATGATGACTGACTGAAGGCAGGAGGGGTTGCCTTAAGTGATGTCGGCTTCTCATGGAACGAATTAGTAAGGTGGTGTCCTTGGCGGAGCGTTAATCCTTGTCCTTATGCTAGATGGATGGTGCTCTGCCTGGTCCCGCTAGCTGGAGCAGTGCGGTGCCATGAAGTACGACCGGTTCCTTGAGAAGCATGGATCGATGGTGTAGGTACTCGTTCTTCTGTCGGTTGGTGGTTGGGTGGTTGGGTAGGCGGTTGGGTACTGTCTGCCTTCCCAGCGGCCGGAATGATGGCGACGGTGGGAGGGATCAGTATGAGCTGTAGGGCCTTGATGTGGCACGGCTAGGTGAAGTGTCGTCGCCGGGCGTTGGGTGGTCGAGGGCTAGTTGCCTGGTGCAAGCAGCAGGAGTTGGAATTGACATGCCCTCGGCTGGGCCTCGGCTGGGCTCGGCTGGCTGTTGAACAGATGTGTGGCAGTTCCACTGCCTGACTGATCCAAGAGTCGCATTAAGGTGTGACCACGACGACCTGGATCTGTGTGATGATGGTGAAGCAGTCGGGGCTTTGGTCATCAGCGGAGTCGATTGATTGGTGAGTGGATGGTCTCTAGTCGTGTCTTCTGGCAGGTGGATGTCTAGATGTCTTTGCAAGCAGGTGCTTATGTTGGCCAGCGCGGCCGGGAGTTGCCTCACTGTTCTCAGTTTTGCTCCTCCTGCTGGGAATGAAAAGGGAGAGAAGGGAAAGATTGGCAGGTCCTTGCAGAGAGCCAATCTGGTGGTGGCGAGTTTGGGTTGGCCATGCAATTCGTAGATGACCAGACGGAAGTTGGTGAGGCAAGCTCTCCAGGGCCCCGTAGCCGGAGTTCAAGGCCAGCATCTTACTGAATGGAAGTATGAAGTGGCTTGAAGGGTTGTCAGAGTGTTGTATCGGAAGGTGGCGGCTCTGAAGAGGCCAAGCTTCATGACACTCAGCTGGGTCACGCAGTGGCCGACGTAACAGACGATGACGAAGCTGAACGTAGACTGTTCTACGTTGATGACCGTGTATGAAGTGGAACTGGCTGGTGGCCTTGTTGTTGAAGGCGGGCATGAAACCGATGTCATCCCAGGTGTCCAGTTGGTCAGAGCCGAAGTTGAGTGGGTTGCAGATGTGGCCATCCACCCAGTGGCAGTGGAAGCTGCATTGATACCCTAGGAAGACGCATGGTTTTCTGGCGTCTGGGAAGTAGCTGAGGATGGAGTGGATCACTTTCATGATTCTGTGCTTCAAGATGCTGATATACTGAGGGACTAGGTAGATGGACGGTGGGACTCAGCAGTTGTCTTGGCCAGAGTGGAACGAGGGAGAGGTTGAACTAGCTGTCTCCCGCCGATACGTTGACTGGCGGGAGGCAGAACTGCAGTTGCTCAGAGGTAAGCGTTGAGGGCTGGTAATCATGGTTGTAGTCGAGTGAAGGACTGCAGAGATGAGGTCAGACACCGTCCAACTGCCAGCCACATTGACCTGGGCACAAAGGGTAGGCACGGGTGGGCATAGTGGCACTGGTGTCCTTCAGACAGTCCTGCTCGTCCCAGCTCCCGCAGAACATGTCGCAGTAGCAGCTATCCGACAAGCTGCAACTGAGGTAGTGGTAGTGGTCCAAGAGTGTATAGTTGATGCTGTTTGGGACTTCCCACTTGCTGGAGCTGAAGCAGCACATGTTGCAATTGACGTCATCCAATGGGTTGTACTGGCAGTCCAGGATGGCGTAGCGGATGCCGCCCAGGACGTCCGGCGTGTAGGAGTCCAGGTAGAGCGGATGCAGGTGATGTCATCTGCAACGCAGTCGTAGGAGTGACAGCCGTCATTCCTAAGTGCACTGTCCTCCGAGGACAAGAAGAGCTAAATGTGCTCTTCTGGCTGCAGGTGAATAGAGTGTGCATCTCAGTCTCCCAAAAGAGGCGAGGGTCGTAGTGGGTCCAGTATGAGAAGTCGCTCTTCAGGGAATGAGAGGTAGAAGAATGACAACCAGGGGTTGGCTCCGATGGCCATGTGGGCCTGGCAATCCCTTCTTCTGTCCTTACGTCCGGTCCTGGGCCAGGATGTCAGTGCGAGGGCTGGAACTAGCTGTGCAGTTGAAGTTCTGTCTAATTCCTTCGCTGTCAACGCGTCTGCTAGTGGCGGAGGACTAGCATCCTCACCTGCTAGTCTGCTTGTGTCCAAGTTGACTCTCCTCGGCCAGCAACGGCTGAAAGCCTCTTGATTGGTCAATGATGATCATCGAGGACGTCCCTGGGGACTGGCGGAGACGGTCCTCAGGCGACTTCCTTCGCCGGCGAGGAAGAAGGCGGTCGAGTTTCTTCCTTCTGAGTCGATGGAGGCCTTGAGCCTTTGACAAGGGGTTGATGGGAGGATGACAGCATGAGATGGTGCTACAGAATAGGCAGTTCTTGTCGCTTTGATCAACGATGGGCCGGACAGTGGCAAGGCAGGGTGGGCGGGTGCTGATCTGGTTGCCAGGGCAAACATGAGGCACAAAAAACTGACTCTCCAGATGCAGCTGCTGTTTGAAGTTGGAAGAAGTGAGGAGGAAGAGATCTGCAGGTCACTTGAAGTGCAATTCTAGTCGGTGACTAATTGGGGTTGGAGTCGCCATTCCTCAATATCCAAGCGGGAGTTGTTGGACACGCCATCCCTGTTCCTGTAGGTGGAGTCCAGGGCTGCCATCATGCTGAGGGGAAGGCATGATGTGGCCCAAAGATTGACAGAGCCTGTGTCGGATTGCGGTGGCCTCGGAGAGGCCGCGCTGCATGATGCTGAGCTTGGTCATGAAGTGGCCGAAGTAGAAGACGAAGGTGGAGCTGGACTCGGACTGCTTCACGCCGATGAGGATGTCGGGCAGGAAGCAGAGCTGCAGTCATGCAGATCGAGGCTGGGTTAGGCGCTGTGCTTGAGGCAGAACATGCCAGTGGTCTTGTCGTTGGAGGCGAGCAAGAAGCGGCAGCCGTCGCAGTATATGCCCCCCAGGATGTCCGGCTTGCCGTAGCTGAAGCTGAGCAAGCAGGAGGATTTCTGGTTGGTCCAGAAGCAACAGGTTGGTCTAGATGCCACAGTTCCTCCTTGAGGCTGTCCACAAAGTGGCCGTGACAACTGCAGTAGTAGTCCAGGAAGGTGCACAGTCCTCTGATAGTCAGAAGGGTTGAGTAGACTCTCCAACCGTCGGTGAGTAGACTGGACAACATGGCCTTCAGCAGAAGGTGGAGGGGGAACCCACGTTGCCGTTCCAGGTGTTCGTCCCTGTCCTTGTGTCTCAATTGGACTCTCCTCCCTTCATTGTGTCTTGCGGCATTATGATGTGTCACTTTCTCAAGCATTTCCTTGCTTCCCATTCCTCCCAGTGGCCTCTCATTAGAGTGCTCCTTCTGAGTTGCGTTTCTCCTCCATTCCATTGTTTCTCTGGTGTCTCAGGGTGAAGGTCAGAGGCTGGCAAGGGCTGGCATTGTAGACAGGAGGCATGCATCAGGGACATGGTGGGAGTAGGGAGTGTGAAGTAGGAAGTAGGGGGAGCGGGCTGCGGGGGTTCAACATCACCATCCCAATCACCACAGATGGCGAGTGATGCTCCGAGCTCGCTGTCTCCAGCCGTTGGCTTCCTCTCTCCTTGCGTTGCTCCTCCACGTGACTCGTGATGGAGGTGAGCGTGAGCAAGAACGTGAGCAGGCTGAGGAGGAGGAGGCTCCTTGATTGTCCTGTTGTCGTGGCCGATCAAAGTTCCCTCCGTTCTCCATGACCTTGTCTACGTCTGGCAGTTCGTTGACGACGGCGGCCATGGTTTGTAGGTCGGAGTACATCTGGTGCAGCTTGCGGAGGCCGGTGAAGGCAGCGTAGAGGCTCTCGGCCTGCTTCTGGCTGATGACGTAGCTGTAGCCCTGGAACTTGTTCAGCTGCTGCTCCAGGTTTCGTTTCTCATGCTCGAGGTCGTCCCGATCGGCCTGGATCTGGCTTTGGGCCTTGACGGCCTTCTCCTTCTCCATCTCGGAGGTTGCCAACTTCCCCCGGAGTTCCTGGCAGGTCCTCTCCAACGTCGTCAACTTTGCCTCCAACCCCAGGCAAAGCCAGGCAAACCCCAGGCACCCCCAGCAAAGTGCCTTCTGAGCTTGGAGGGAGTCGAGGATCAAACTGAGGGCAGCCCCCTTCTGTATTTGAACCTGTCGCTTCAGTCATATTATGGCCTCCTGCTTCCAGGCGAGCTGCTGAAGGAGGCAGGCGCAGTTCTGCTGACTTTTGGCTAGCAGAGCCGAGCCAGTGTTCAGGTAGGCCTGCGAGCTCCGGTAGCCTGGGTCTGCCCATGCTGCCCTCTGCGCGGGACTCCCTGGGGCTGGTGCTTCAGGAGTAAAAAGGGAGGCAAAGGTTCCCGCAGTGCTGCACCTCTGCATTGCCTGGAAGCCCCCCGCCCAGTCTTCATCACTGCTAAATATTAACTGCTAACCTGCTAAATAGCCGGTTCTCTGTTAACGGTTTATACATGGTTATTATATATTTAGCCGATTAGCTTATATTTTCCAGAAGGCGTTTTCAGAAAATACCCGTAACAGTAACTTTACCGAGAGCTAAAAAAATTTGAACTGATGAACACTGCCCCCGCTGCCATTCCCTGGTCAAACTTGTTGCTGTTCTGGAAAAGAGGGAAAGAGAGATGGTCCTAGGTGTCCTGGAGAGGACTCGGGGCCTGTTTTGCAGCGGAGGGCGGAGGAATATGGGATTTTGCTGCCCTAGCCCAAGGCTTGCCTGGTGCAGGACAACGAGGCTTACGTGAATCATGTATACCCGGGACACCTTTGCCAGACTCCGCAGCCCCACAAAGACCCAACAGAAACGGAGCATTTTTTCTGCTACGACTGTAGAGTTAGGCTACTTGTGAGGATTTAAAGCTACGCATGATAATCAATACACATACAATATAAAAATGTTTGTTTAGATTTTCACTTTTCAGTTTTCAACCATAAATAGCATACCTTTTTAAAATTTGGAATTCAATTTAGTTTTAAATCTCATTTCTGTAATCTTTGAAAAGATAGATAATCGTAGATAGAAGAAATAGTAAAAAGACATTGTCTGTCACCAGAAAGTGCTTTGCTCAATCAGGTTCGATGGTAGTCGTTAGTCAGTTAGTTAGTTAGTTATAGTCGTTTAAGTAACTTAAAAAATACCGAACTTTTATCATTGAAAACGCTGAAAAAAAATTAGTCATCGTATGCAGTATATATTTTTTATGCAAATCTTAATTCCAACAATACAAGAGACATTAATGGGGGACACGTTCCAAAGAAATGGCTAAATTAAATTGAAGACCCAGCTTGCATACGGCTATGGACTGCCCAGATATTTTCTTAGGTGCACTCTCGCTCCCTAGCTGGCCTGCAAAAACACATTTATCAGAAGATGCTCAAAAACAAAGATCGCAAACCATCATTGGCATAAGTTGTAGAAGCTTTTGGGGGCACTTGTGAGGAGGGCGGCCGAGTGATCATTGGCTGAAAACCAATCAAAAATTAAAAAACACAAATGATGGATGCCATGATCAAAAGGGTGAAGGAATGATGGTGGAAGGCAGGGTCTCCATTGCTCGAGGGTAGGCTAAAATAAGCGAAAACTGAGGCGAGGATGATGCACGCTTAGAAGACGCGGATTCCGCCCGCTGAGATGCCGCGCAGGTTGGGCCAAATTTGGAGGATAGGAAAGCGTTGAGTGACGTTGGGGTGCAGGCTGGTCTTCCAGGTGTTGCAGCGGTAGGTTGGTAGGTATGGGAATCACTTTTCCAGAATGGCTCCAAAAGGTAATCCGCATGTTCATAGCCAGAAGGTATATTCAATTTGCCTGGAAAGCAGAAGCGAAGAGCATCAAATGCGTAGACTTCGTTGTCGTTCTTGGAGTCCTTGCGAACGAGTATAGCCAGGCACACATAGCATGCCCCCCAATCCGGCCCCGGCGTAGCCTTGGAATGGCGCACCAATGCAGTGGTACAGGTGATGTTGTTTGTTTTTGGTCAGACACTGAGCACAGGAATGGCATCGGTGTCATATTGGGGCATGGGGTAGTTTATGCGAAGGATATTGTTGCAGTCTTTATGATGGCAGGGTTTGTTGTAGAGAGGCTGGCCATTAATTAGCACAATATCGTAAGCGTGTGGAATGCTTTGGTTGGCATCAGAGTACTGGCGTAGATTGTAGGCCGAATAGTTGTCCTCTGTTGCTCAGACTATGCGTACCAGCACAGCGCCACAATGATAGGAACAGGAGCACTCGTATTCGCATCCTGACAAAAATGTTTGGAAATCAGTGTCAAAGCTAGCAGCGAAAGCCGAATTGATCAAGCTATTTTTGCAGGAAGCCAGTCATGCTTCACTTCTTTTTTCAGTACGTATTTTAAGTTATTGTTACAATAGCCTTTATGGCACTTATGCTGAAAGACAGGCTGAGAGGAGGCGCCCGGTCGAAAGAAGATGCTGCAGTTGGAAAGAATCTTGAGATTGTCATCACAGTAGTAGAAAAGCTTGTAGTCGATCGCATTCCGCGCGTTCCAGGGTTCTATGGGTTTGTTGCGGACAAGAAGGACGGCTTGGCAAAAAGAGCAATCTCACAATGCAATGGGTTAAGACAGCCTTTTTGAGAAAATCGAGAAAATTTAAGAAGCCAAGGACACTTTTTTTTCTGACCCACAATTTTTATTGTTGGATATTAAAAAGCAAACATTTTTATACTATGTCCTAAAAGGAAAGCCCATATAATGGTCTACTTCGCCCACAGCAGCTCATTTTGTGAGGCAGGGTCAGGCAGGATGTCGAAAATCCTGGTTTTTTGACCTTCAGCAATAAAATGGCTGTTGTGAGCCACAGACTCAATGGATTTCAAAAATTCCAAGACGGGTATACTCCCAAGAATTTGTACAATAACAGTGAGCCGTTGAATGATTCATGCTGATACTTTTTTGTGGCGTAAAACGCTCATAAATTTGAAAAACAAGAAAATGAGAAAAAAATTTCAGCAAAAAAAAACTGATTTCACCCAAAAATTTTGGGTTTGCATGCGAACGAGTGTGATTTTTGAAACCAGCGTTAAATTTTGGTCCAGAAAAGTAGTTTAGTTTTTATCCAGAGGGCTGTCCCGTTAGGACTTCATGGCAATGTTTGATGGTAACTACCAAAACGGCCCTATGTTATAACATAGGCAAAAATTGGGGAAAAAATTTTTTGCTTCAAAATTGGATTTTTTGGGCAGGAACCATCCCTCTATGATGCCTTCCACCTCGCTGTGTCATTTGTTTGACCAATATGTTCTTCAATTTGAAGAAATTGAAATGCCCATTTTCATATGCTTTAACATTGCCTATGCTATAACATAGGAAAACAGGCGCTTCAGTTTATGCAGAATGAGACTATTTTTGGTCAAACAAATGACACAGCGAGGTGGAAGGCATCATAGAGGGATGGTTCCTGCCCAAAAAATCCAATTTTGAAGCAAAAAATTTTTCCCCAATTTTTGCCTATGTTATAACATAGGGCCATTTTGGTAGTTACCATCAAACATTGCCATGAAGTCCTAACGGGACAGCCCTCTGGATGAAAACTAAACTACTTTTCTGGACCAAAATTTAACGCTGGTTTCAAAAATCACACTCGTTCGCATGCAAACCCAAAATTTTTGGGTGAAATCAGTTTTTTTTTGCTGAAATTTTTTTTCTCATTTTCTTGTTTTTCAAATTTATGAGCGTTTTACGCCACAAAAAAGTATCAGCATGAAGCATTCAACGACTCAGTGTTATTGTACAAATTCTTGGGAGTATACCCGTCTTGGAATTTTTGAAATCCATTGAGTCTGTAGCTCACAGCAGCCATTTTATTGCTGAAGGTCAAAAAACCAGGATTTTTGACATCCTGCCTAACCCTGCCTCACAAAATGAGCTGCTGTGGGCGAAGTCGACCATTATATGGGCTTTCCCTTTAGGACATAGTATAAAAATGTTTGCTTTTTAATATCCAACAATAAAAATTGGGGGTCAGAAAAAAAAGTGGTCAACCAATTCTTAACCCTACCAAAAAGTCTGTCTTAACCTTCCCATTCCGCTTGTCCATACTATGCCCATCCAGTTTCTCCATCCGGCGCATAGAAAAAGTAAGAACAAAACTGAGCGCATAATTATTTTTAGTTTTTTCTTTGATTTCTGACAATAGAGAAGTAATTGCGGGAAAGCTCATACAAATTACAAATTGTGGAAGAGGGATGGAAAAGTAATTTAAATACAAACAAATTTATTTCCTAGCTTTTTACCCCAGAGGCAGGTGCCACCTTAAGGCTCATTCATACCTGGGGCAAGAGTGATGCCGGAATCTGGGATAGGGTCCAGAGGGAGAAAAAAGGGAAGAGGCCCAGCCCAGCGCCTGCTGAAAGGCTAGCTTTGTGGAGCCATCTACAACAGCCTCCCTCCCACCACCCGTCCGCCACTCCCTTCCCTTCATCAGCAATTCTGTGCAGAATGACCTGGAGCTCCTTCCGTCTCAGTGTCTCTGTGTCTCTTTTCATCTCAGTTCCCAGATCTCAGTCTTCCCTACCTCCTCAGCCCATAAAAAGGGAAGAGGCCCAGCCCAGCGCCTGCTGAAAGGCTAGCTTTGTGGAGCCATCTACAACAGCCTCCCTCCCACCACCCGTCCGCCACTCCCTTCCCTTCATCAGCAATTCTGTGCAGAATGACCTGGAGCTCCTTCCGTCTCAGTGTCTCTGTGTCTCTTTTCATCTCAGTTCCCAGATCTCAGTCTTCCCTACCTCCTCAGCCCATAAAAAGGGAAGAGGCCCAGCCCAGCGCCTGCTGAAAGGCTAGCTTTGTGGAGCCATCTACAACAGCCTCCCTCCCACCACCCGTCCGCCACTCCCTTCCCTTCATCAGCAATTCTGTGCAGAATGACCTGGAGCTCCTTCCGTCTCAGTGTCTCTGTGTCTCTTTTCATCTCAGTTCCCAGATCTCAGTCTTCCCTACCTCCTCAGCCCATAAAAAGGGAAGAGGCCCAGCCCAGCGCCTGCTGAAAGGCTAGCTTTGTGGAGCCATCTACAACAGCCTCCCTCCCACCACCCGTCCGCCACTCCCTTCCCTTCATCAGCAATTCTGTGCAGAATGACCTGGAGCTCCTTCCGTCTCAGTGTCTCTGTGTCTCTTTTCATCTCAGTTCCCAGATCTCAGTCTTCCCTACCTCCTCAGCCCATAAAAAGGGAAGAGGCCCAGCCCAGCGCCTGCTGAAAGGCTAGCTTTGTGGAGCCATCTACAACAGCCTCCCTCCCACCACCCGTCCGCCACTCCCTTCCCTTCATCAGCAATTCTGTGCAGAATGACCTGGAGCTCCTTCCGTCTCAGTGTCTCTGTGTCTCTTTTCATCTCAGTTCCCAGATCTCAGTCTTCCCTACCTCCTCAGCCCATAAAAAGGGAAGAGGCCCAGCCCAGCGCCTGCTGAAAGGCTAGCTTTGTGGAGCCATCTACAACAGCCTCCCTCCCACCACCCGTCCGCCACTCCCTTCCCTTCATCAGCAATTCTGTGCAGAATGACCTGGAGCTCCTTCCGTCTCAGTGTCTCTGTGTCTCTTTTCATCTCAGTTCCCAGATCTCAGTCTTCCCTACCTCCTCAGCCCATAAAAAGGGAAGAGGCCCAGCCCAGCGCCTGCTGAAAGGCTAGCTTTGTGGAGCCATCTACAACAGCCTCCCTCCCACCACCCGTCCGCCACTCCCTTCCCTTCATCAGCAATTCTGTGCAGAATGACCTGGAGCTCCTTCCGTCTCAGTGTCTCTGTGTCTCTTTTCATCTCAGTTCCCAGATCTCAGTCTTCCCTACCTCCTCAGCCCATAAAAAGGGAAGAGGCCCAGCCCAGCGCCTGCTGAAAGGCTAGCTTTGTGGAGCCATCTACAACAGCCTCCCTCCCACCACCCGTCCGCCACTCCCTTCCCTTCATCAGCAATTCTGTGCAGAATGACCTGGAGCTCCTTCCGTCTCAGTGTCTCTGTGTCTCTTTTCATCTCAGTTCCCAGATCTCAGTCTTCCCTACCTCCTCAGCCCATAAAAAGGGAAGAGGCCCAGCCCAGCGCCTGCTGAAAGGCTAGCTTTGTGGAGCCATCTACAACAGCCTCCCTCCCACCACCCGTCCGCCACTCCCTTCCCTTCATCAGCAATTCTGTGCAGAATGACCTGGAGCTCCTTCCGTCTCAGTGTCTCTGTGTCTCTTTTCATCTCAGTTCCCAGATCTCAGTCTTCCCTACCTCCTCAGCCCATAAAAAGGGAAGAGGCCCAGCCCAGCGCCTGCTGAAAGGCTAGCTTTGTGGAGCCATCTACAACAGCCTCCCTCCCACCACCCGTCCGCCACTCCCTTCCCTTCATCAGCAATTCTGTGCAGAATGACCTGGAGCTCCTTCCGTCTCAGTGTCTCTGTGTCTCTTTTCATCTCAGTTCCCAGATCTCAGTCTTCCCTACCTCCTCAGCCCATAAAAAGGGAAGAGGCCCAGCCCAGCGCCTGCTGAAAGGCTAGCTTTGTGGAGCCATCTACAACAGCCTCCCTCCCACCACCCGTCCGCCACTCCCTTCCCTTCATCAGCAATTCTGTGCAGAATGACCTGGAGCTCCTTCCGTCTCAGTGTCTCTGTGTCTCTTTTCATCTCAGTTCCCAGATCTCAGTCTTCCCTACCTCCTCAGCCCATAAAAAGGGAAGAGGCCCAGCCCAGCGCCTGCTGAAAGGCTAGCTTTGTGGAGCCATCTACAACAGCCTCCCTCCCACCACCCGTCCGCCACTCCCTTCCCTTCATCAGCAATTCTGTGCAGAATGACCTGGAGCTCCTTCCGTCTCAGTGTCTCTGTGTCTCTTTTCATCTCAGTTCCCAGATCTCAGTCTTCCCTACCTCCTCAGCCTCAGCCTGGGGCCAGATTACCATCATTACGTTTACGGCTTCCACTTACCCAACTGGGTAGAAAAGAGGGGCTGGGCACAAAAGGTTGCTCGTCTTCCTTGTGCCAGTTTGATGCATCAGAGGGAAGAAAAAAAAGACAAAATATTTTGATATGAAGACAAGAAATAAACATATAAAAGCACAAATTACTTATGGTAGTAAATTCCTGCCACTTCACAGCGGCCATTTTGGGATTCAAGCATATTAATAAAAGCACCAATGGCATCGGAGAAATTTAAAAAACGATCTTCTAAAGGGGACAGAATATACTGAGAACAACTATCGCAGAGCAGCAACTCTCCCTCAACATTCAAATATAAAAAAACTACATGGTGGGAGACAGGGTAAAAATTAATGGAAGGGGAAGATGGTGAGAGAGAAGATGAGGACGGCTGAGTAGGTAGAGTGGAGGCGCTGGAAGGAGACTCTTCGACAGCGGTCGTGTTGATGGACGGACAGCTGCTGGCTGGCTTCACGGGAGAGCTGGAAGGAGACTCTTCGACAGCGGTCGTGTTGATGGACGGACAGCTGCTGGCTGGCTTCACGGGAGAGCTGGAAGGAGACTCTTCGACAGCGGTCGTGTTGATGGACGGACAGCTGCTGGCTGGCTTCACGGGAGAGCTGGAAGGAGACTCTTCGACAGCGGTCGTGTTGATGGACGGACAGCTGCTGGCTGGCTTCACGGGAGAGCTGGAAGGAGACTCTTCGACAGCGGTCGTGTTGATGGACGGACAGCTGCTGGCTGGCTTCACAGGAGAGCTGGAAGGAGACTCTTCGACAGCGGTCGTGTTGATGGACGGACAGCTGCTGGCTGGCTTCACGGGAGAGCTGGAAGGAGACTCTTCGACAGCGGTCGTGTTGATGGACGGACAGCTGCTGGCTGGCTTCACGG
Source organism: Ptycholaimellus sp. GST1_10 (assembly GCA_030248095.1). Taxonomy (NCBI): domain Eukaryota; kingdom Metazoa; phylum Nematoda; class Chromadorea; order Chromadorida; family Chromadoridae; genus Ptycholaimellus; species Ptycholaimellus sp. GST1_10. Next base: position 15,718 of record JASANA010008539.1, read on the forward strand.
GAGAGCTGGAAGGAGACTCTTCGACAGCGGTCGTGTTGATGGACGGACAGCTGCTGGCTGGCTTCACGGGAGAGCTGGAAGGAGACTCTTCGACAGCGGTCGTGTTGATGGACGGACAGCTGCTGGCTGGCTTCACGGGAGAGCTGGAAGGAGACTCTTCGACAGCGGTCGTGTTGATGGACGGACAGCTGCTGGCTGGCTTCACGGGAGAGCTGGAAGGAGACTCTTCGACAGCGGTCGTGTTGATGGACGGACAGCTGCTGGCTGGCTTCACGGGAGAGCTGGAAGGAGACTCTTCGACAGCGGTCGTGTTGATGGACGGACAGCTGCTGGCTGGCTTCACAGGAGAGCTGGAAGGAGACTCTTCGACAGCGGTCGTGTTGATGGACGGACAGCTGCTGGCTGGCTTCACGGGAGAGCTGGAAGGAGACTCTTCGACAGCGGTCGTGTTGATGGACGGACAGCTGCTGGCTGGCTTCACGGGAGAGCTGGAAGGAGACTCTTCGACAGCGGTCGTGTTGATGGACGGACAGCTGCTGGCTGGCTTCACGGGAGAGCTGGAAGGAGACTCTTCGACAGCGGTCGTGTTGATGGACGGACAGCTGCTGGCTGGCTTCACGGGAGAGCTGGAAGGAGACTCTTCGACAGCGGTCGTGTTGATGGACGGACAGCTGCTGGCTGGCTTCACGGGAGAGCTGGAAGGAGACTCTTCGACAGCGGTCGTGTTGATGGACGGACAGCTGCTGGCTGGCTTCACGGGAGAGCTGGAAGGAGACTCTTCGACAGCGGTCGTGTTGATGGACGGACAGCTGCTGGCTGGCTTCACGGGAGAGCTGGAAGGAGACTCTTCGACAGCGGTTGTGTTGATGGACGGACAGCTGCTGGCTGGCTTCACGGGAGAGCTGGAAGGAGACTCTTCGACAGCGGTCGTGTTGATGGACGGACAGCTGCTGGCTGGCTTCACGGGAGAGCTGGAAGGAGACTCTTCGACAGCGGTCGTGTTGATGGACGGACAGCTGCTGGCTGGCTTCACGGGAGAGCTGGAAGGAGACTCTTCGACAGCGGTCGTGTTGATGGACGGACAGCTGCTGGCTGGCTTCACGGGAGAGCTGGAAGGAGACTCTTCGACAGCGGTCGTGTTGATGGACGGACAGCTGCTGGCTGGCTTCACGGGAGAGCTGGAAGGAGACTCTTCGACAGCGGTCGTGTTGATGGACGGACAGCTGCTGGCTGGCTTCACGGGAGAGCTGGAAGGAGACTCTTCGACAGCGGTCGTGTTGATGGACGGACAGCTGCTGGCTGGCTTCACGGGAGAGCTGGAAGGAGACTCTTCGACAGCGGTCGTGTTGATGGACGGACAGCTGCTGGCTGGCTTCACGGGAGAGCTGGAAGGAGAAGCGGGGTAGGCAGGTTCCCCTTCTGCTAATCTACTTTGGAGATGGGCGTCCAGCAAAGGGGAACCGTCTTCTAATATTAGCTAAATTTAACCTCACAAATTATGATAGATTTTCAGTTTAAAATCAACAAACACGAGCTCTTTCCCGAGGCGATGCAATACTCATGGCTTGCTTGATGGCATTTTGCACCTGGATTGCCACTAAATCCAGGTCCATCCAACAGAGTGCAATAGCGTTCGCTAAAAAAAAAATATTTCTTTGTGTTGTTAATTTATATTTTAAAAACCAAAAGTAAGCGGGAAGCATGCATTCCCGAGTGCCCAGGACTGGTAGAATGGTGTACGGGTATGTGGATGCGCTCGACGAAAATGAATTTTCATATCACCCTATAACTTTAATATTTTAGAGACAATTTTATCCTAACTTTTAAACAAACCGGTTTAAACACCACGAAGCCAGCGTTGCTGTTGATAGGTTTCTTGGTGCCACCAGTTTCATACTCTTTAACAATGTGCATATCAAGCCCAAGCACTTCTACGTAAGTTTGGAAACTCAGGTCGGTAAAAAATCCTGGCCCTAAGGGGCGGAACGGCCGCACCCCCGTATTTGTCATGATCTGCTTTCTGACATTCATTTATTAGTGTTTTATCTTAAAATAAATCCAAAAAATAAAGCAAAAGAGAACGCGGATAAAGAAACGTAAGAACACACAAGTTAGTATCTATAAAAAATTTTTCCTAGTTAGGGGACACCAAAATCAGCTTGCGCGCTTAAGCCATTTATCCACTTTGGAGTAATATTTCAGAAAAACAAGGTATTATCGGCTATCGCCAATAGATGCGCGGCCTTGTTCACTCTGTGAAGCATTGAAATGAATAATAACCAAGTCAGCTCAAGAACATGCTACAATGACAAACAAAAGTAAAATGCGACAAATTGATCTTGGTCTATTTTGGGTTTCTGAGGCATTTAAATGATAAACAACAATCTAAATAATAATCAATAATAATAATCATAATCAATCCAAGTAAAATTTAATTTTTCGAAAAATTTTCGAATTTCAAGGTCTCCATTTTCGAGGTTTTTTGACCATAAATCAAGAACCAATCAAAATGGCGTCGATCCCACAAAAACGTCCCGAGCCACCACCCAGACGGACCTTCATGCAAAAAAATCAGCTAAATTCATTGAAAAACCCCGGAGTATGGGCCCTGGACCAGGAATGTTCATTCCAATTCGTGCCCTGCTCCGCAATGCCTATTCTTGCGCAAGAATAGGATAATTGGGAATAATGTGAACACCCATTCTTGCGAACCTATTTTTTTGTGATAAACTACAAGAATTGCATAAGGAATAGCAATTGGGATAATAGAATTAGGATCAATTGCTAGGATTCAAATAGGATACAGGACTAATTGTGAAAGGCTTAATTATGATGCAATGTGAACTATATCCTAAAAGGTCTGTATCCTAAAGATCCTAGCAATTTCTCCTAATTCTGTATCATAATTGATTATCATTATTCCAAAATTTTGGTCGATTTATGAGACAATGAAGAATATGCGTAATAGGATACAGAAATATGATTCTGTGAGTGGATCCTATTGTTCCCGGTTGACTTTTCGGCATTTGGACACCCCTGCCCTGGACACACACATATATATGCGAAATAACGGACGAAAAATTGGGTAACAGCTTAAGCGGGCCTTGGCTGCCCGCCGCTTCAGGCAGGGCGCCAGAGCTCCTCCGGCCTCCGGACACGGGTGCTACGGCCCCTAGGCTACGCTCCGGGGCCTCCGCCCCCATGCCCTACGGCCTTCGGAGCTCTGACTGCCCTGCCCTCCGCGGCAGACGGCCTGCGGCCGCGCAAAAATTCCAGTTTCTTGTGTTATAGCATAGGGCAAAGTGAAAAAAATTCATAACTCCAAAAGCTTTTTAAGCCTTCATAAACACAGCCTAACGTGTGTATGAGGGAGATTAAACGTGTTTTATCTCATATTTTTGCAAATTTTGTACATTCTGAAACACTGCATTGTGATGCAGCATGATAAGGCTGTGCTTGCGCTTGCTGCAGATGGGATGTTTGCATTTTGAGCCACTCCCCTGGTTTGGTCGGAGCTGTACAGCTGAGATAAGGCCGTGTGTCAGTACAGCCGAGTTTTCCCACCATTGCCCTTCCCAGTCTAGTCAAAACAGGCAGTCTACTCAACCGCCTCCATCCTTCTTTCGCATACCCTCCTGCATATGTCTTTTTTCTAGTGGACCTTTGGAAGTGGACCAAGCCGGTTGCAGCTAGCTCCAAAGAGCATCAGTTATGTGGACGAATATTCCGGACCCCATGCTTCCTATTCCTCAGGTAAAATCTTGCTTCTATTTTCTATTCGCTTTGCTTGGCTTAAAAGAGGTTCATTCTATTTCGATTTTTCGACAAACATTTCAAAATTCCATACTAAAAACATTTTAGCCACAAAAGGAGTTGGTGGAAAAACTATAAAATGATGCTAGCCTGTATTTGGAATAAAACATTTTAATTACAGGAGGAGTTGGTGGAGCTGGAGGAGAATCCCATCTCCAAGGTGAGAGTCTGTTTCTTTTCAACCCCTCTTTAGGGAAACTCGGCCTGTACTCAGATTGAAGCAGAGCCAGTGCTCGCCGCCTTCAACTCTGCCCGCTTGGACCAATGGCTGGGCTCGGTTGGGGAAGGATTCTGCCGCTTCCAATCCATGTTCACTGCTGTTTATGGAGATGGAGGTGGAGAAAATGGTGAAGGAGAGCAACGATGCTTCGGCAATGGAGGCCAAAGAGCTGGCTAAAATGGAGCGGCATTTGCGTGGGAACACCAAGCAGCAAGTTAAGCTCCTGCTAAGTTTTGGCTAATAAGCTTTAAACATTTTGTGGGATTTCAAAGGCCTTAGAATGGTTTGCTAACAAGGTCACATAACTGTTTGAAGGCAGCCCTGGCAGGAAAGAGGAAGAAGAGGTTGCCGAAGAAGCTGAAGGCAAGTTTTGTGTTTTCAATCATTGCCAGTGAGATCCGGAAAATGAAGTTGGCGATGGTGAAGGAGGGGAATCTCAAAACTCTGAGAAAGACACTGGCCGGAGGCGTCCTCATCCAGAAGCATCCGGAGAATCTGGTTCCTCTTCCTTATCCCTGCCTGAAAGCCTCCTTATCCATGCTTAGAAAGCTACAAATGTTTGGTTGAACAGAGCTTTGTGAATTTGTGCTGCATCCAGTATCCCTACCGTCCGCCCAAAGGTCACATTCCGCATTGGTCCAGCTTCTACTCTGCTCGGGAGGTGAGGTTTCAGGTTTGCCATTCATTCAACTGCCCTCAACCGATTCTAGAGCTTTTTCTTTGATGCATTTTTATAAATTAAATTAAATTTTCTTAACAATTTCTACTAAGAGCTCAATGTCTTCTGCTAGAGTTGAAAAGAGAAAATTTTGCGGTTTGCGTGCAAATAAATGAATGAACCATTCGAATTGTTGGAACTATTGTTACAGAAAGCAGAGCTTCGTCGGACTCTGCCAGAAGGACCAGAGTTGTCCAGGCGCATCAAAAGCCTCGACGATTCTTTCACCCGTCGAAAGGATGTGAGGCTTTTTCACTACCTCATTTTGCTCATTTCTACTTTTACCACAATTTTTCGACTCAGAGCCTATTGGATATCTCTAAATCTAGATCTGATCCTTGATGTCTGAATAAATCATTTTCGATTGGAAGGTCCTGAATGCTGTGGTGGTGGATGCACTCAAAGCTGGCAGAGACTACCTACGCATGGCTGGACGAAAGGTGGGTGTGGAGGACTATGAAGAGCTGCTGAGCAACGTTCTGGACCGCCACGACCAATTCTTGGCATAGCTGCTTGAGTCTCCCTGAGCGATATCAATGCCTGTCATGCTGCAATTGACCTGTGCTGCCGCTTTTTGCCCGACTTCCTCAACTGCTGCCAATTTGACGGCCTTCCCAAACTTCTTTGTCGTCCTCCTCATCGTCCAATTTATTCCCTTTCGGAATTTCATCGAGACAACTTGGTCATTTCTACCGTCTTTGCTCCCTTGCTCCTCCAATTTACATTGCTTTGAACCTGCTGTCTCCATACTATTTTTTTATATATACATTTTTTCTCATTTTGAATATTACAGCGTTTGATCGAAATATCTGCTAAAAACAATGTGTCAAAATCTTGCTCAAGATACGAGCTTCACACATGGTAAGCTGGGGGCCCACCTTGCCTTGCCTTGCTCACCCGGCCAGGCATCCCGAAGCCAGTGAGAGCGGGGTCGGAGGGCGAAACCAAATAAGCAGCCTTGTCCCACTCACGCGGCGGTGGCCAAACACCAGCTGCTTCCCCAGCATGCCTCCCTGCCCCTAAGCCCCCCTTCACTCACTCACCTTCCACAGCCATGGAACGTCCTCGCCCCGGCTTTCATCCCATTCCCCCGCACATACTCGGGGCCCTGCAAACCGGAGCACCCATCCCTGTACACCCATTCTATTCTTTCTCACCCTGAATCATCGCCTGAGCTGGCCTATTCTTTCATTTCTTCTTTCGTCGAATTCTGCTAGTCTGGCGAGAATGCTTGGACAAGAGGAAGCAATGCAGGCCAATGCGACGGGCGGCTTTACTGGCGGGGCAGCCTACGGGGCTCCGTCCATCAGGTTGAGGCAGAGAGTTCTCCTGTCTGACGTCAGAACACTTGAATACAACTGCAGTGATGCTGAACTGCGCAAGGCTCGCGAAAGGGAGCGAACGCGTCTGCGACTTCGCCAACAAAAGCCGATGGGCGGTGCCAGCGCGGATGCCATGATAGCGGCCATGATCGCCGGCAGCAGCGCCCTGCCTTCCAAATCGAGCGCATTTAATTCCAAAGGTTTGCCCATTTTGATTGTTTCAAAAATAATAGTGGCCTGAGAAATGGGTGGCATGAATCAGTTGAAAGAACTGGAATTAGTTGGCTCTGCTTAGCGACACATAATGCGAAAACGAGCAAAAAATTTAAAAAATTGATGTAAATTTTTTATGTAAATTAGTAAACGAATTTAAACACTAAAATGCTAAAAAAAAATCTTAACGACGCAAAAGGTGAAAACGAGCAAAACATTTTAAAAACCATAAAATTGGTTTTTTACATAAATTTCTTTAAATGAAATTAAAAATAAAATGCTAAAAAAGCGATCGGTTTAGGCCGTGAACAGTTGGTGCAGCCGACACCGACCTCATTCCTAGGCCGCCCCACGGCCTCCATACAGCCCAGGCCACCCAGAGCCATCTACCCGCCGCCAGTCAGCAACACAGGTGCGTCCAGACCTGAGCATTTGTGGCATCGTGGGAACTTCGAAAAGCTTGCCAGGCAAGGAAGCGGTCCCTCAGGCCTATTCCATAGCCCAACCTGTCCTGCCTCCTGGCAGAGCCTCTATGGCTCCAGTGCCCAGCACTCAGCCGCTGCCGGCGGACGAGTTCGGCGATTTTCAGGTGCGCTGAAGTTAAACGCATTTTTTTGAGTGTTTTATGAATTACTATAAAGTATGAAGTATTTCTATAAAGTATAAATTTGACGTTAGTTTTATTAATTTTGATGCTGTTTATGGTGCAAAATTAGCTCAAGTTGGAAGAAAGATAATTGGAAGCTAACATAATAGGAAGCAGCCTGTGATTTGCTCAGCGCGGAAGATCCCTACGGCCCACTCAAGAGCTTAGCTACTGGTTGACCTATTGATGGTCAACTGCTCTTTTACGCTGGTCAAAAATATTTGCTTGAAGAGGCACCTATGATCAATCCTCAGAAGACTACGAATCAAATGAGTGGTTAGTTTTTTAAAGCTTTTTAAAAACTGCCACATTTTCAAGTTATTTACTGGAGATACCTTTAATCGTTCTCAAATTAGTTATGTTTGCATAATTACAAAGCTGATGATTTGTTTTAGGACCTGAGCTTGCCACAGACCTTCTGAGCGATATTACAGCATCAGGTGAACGCCTAAAACTAGTTCGATCTATATCTACGGCAAATTTGGCTTGTGTTCAGACACGGGTTCTACCATGCCAGCAGCTCTGCTATCAGCAGATCCATACGAAGCCTTTCGAGCCCTGGACCTTGGTGCTTTATTTCGTTTATGATCAATCTATTGCACAAACACACATTCGACTACTACAGGAAGTCCCAGCTCTTCTCTGTCTGGGACCCCGACCCATACGCCTCTTCATCTTGCCAAAGGTGCCTACTTGCCAACCTGAATCCCGCTAAAACCGAAAAATGGTTCTAAGGAGGTGACGAAGACACGATGTCCATACACAGCACAGCTTCCCAGGAGCCCTCACTACACTCCTTGGACCTCAAGTCTGTGGCCCAAGAGGAGGAGGAAGACATCGAGCAAACATCCCGTTCATCTCTTCATTTTCAATATTAGCGGAGAAAAAATAGAACGAAAATAAATAATTCTATCAAATAAATTATTTTCAGTACCTAAAACCTAAAAATAAAATAGAAACCAAATCTAATAGTTGGCGTGAAAAATGAATAAGGCTTGTTCACTTCAGGTGATCGCTATGCTGCATTCAAAAGCGAGGCAGGAGAGGACGAAGAGGCGGAGCGATGGCGTCTTTGGACGGGCGCAATTCAGGCCCTGCACTCCCTGCTAACCCAGGCCACCCAACTGCACCAGACTCATTCCCACTCCGCCTGGCAAGAGGTGCCCATTCCTCCTGGCAGATTTTGACTGCATTGGATCTAGGATCTCCTTGGAATCAAAACATTTACATAAACAACAACTTCCTAGAGCTATTTTTTAAGCAATAGCAATAGAAGTTGTTGTTTCTGTGCCGCCTGGCCTGCCCCCTCAAAGAGCGCATGAGTTTGTGGCGTTGTAAGGTGCTGGGCATGGAGAAGGGCCGCCAGTACGCCCAGGCTTTGGCCGAGGCTCACTGCATAGCGCTGCGAATCCAACAAGCTCTCGCCGCTGCTCCAATCTATGGTCAGCCTTTTTGGAGCAGAAGATGGCGAGGCATTTCGTTCTAGCAATTTTCATCCTGCAGATGATCGAACTGAGATGCTGGCGCGGAGGGTAGCGGATGTGGAGGAAATTTGGACCGGCCTGTCATTTATTCGCGCCCAAGCAGAACGTCAGGTATGTTCCAGCTTTTGACTCATGTGTACAAATTTATTAAGCACCAAATTCCCAGTTTAATTTGTTGGGTTTAAAAGCTAAATTCTAAATGCCAGATGCTTAGCTAATAAGCTTTGCTTTGAGGTACTGCGAAAAACGGCATCTGCTTCTCAGCTGCCCGAGGATGCCGTCTGTGGTTTCTGCACACTCACTGTTAAGGTGTTCCTTAAGCAATTATTTCAACAAAATTAAAAAAGGATATGCCAATGCAACTGCATCTCAGGAGAAGGAGAGATGGCAAAGCTACGCAGGGCGAGTGTACCACCTAGGCTGCGCAAACTTCTGCCTCAACCTCGTCCAGCCCCTGCTTCCTTCCCTTAGGCCCTTTTGAGAGGCCAGTTTTGCTGACAATCTGATGATTGAACGGGCTTGACTAATTCACTCCAGAGCAGCTTTCCCCCACCAACGTTTTCCTTTCCTCTTATCCCATCCCCCATCGGTCCAAATACTCACAGATGCTCACGAACAATTCCAGTCCTTCGGTTGTAATATTCAGCCAAATCATTGATTGACTCCTTTCTCACTGTTCGCTTGTTGTGTCTGTTTTGGGAAATTGCATTCCAAATGCATGCCTTGTTTGTGCGCTGGGCTGATGGAGTGTGAACTGTTCCTGCTGTCAGTAGTCAAGGCAAAAGGAGAAAGGTGAGCAATGGGGGGGGCTGAGGGAGAAAGAGACGAAGAGGATGACGAATTAGGGCGTCGATGCCTTCTGTCAACCTTGCCTCTCTGACAACTGCCTTCATTTGGAGAGGCTGTAAAATCGGCACACACCCTTCAGTCACCCTTTTCCTCCCCACAAAGTCTGCCAACTCTATGCCCACTTTTTCCGACGTCCGCTATTCCGGGAAGATTAGTTTTGTCCATTTTTGGTCATTTCCGACAGCTGCAAATAGGGCGGTAATTAGGGAAGATGAATAGATGGGGGGCGGATGTTTGGCGAGGAAATAATCCCTGGATGAAGGCAGCAGGTAGCATAGGGGGTTGGAGAGAAAGAGAGTGTATCCATCCTCCTCTTCCTCCTCCTCTCTGCATTCAATGCCGCACCTCTCTTTACCCCCAGCGCCCCAACAGCCTTTCAATAGACCCATAGGGCCAGACGGGCTACCCCCACACACACACTCCACACTCCACACACGCCCACATCCTCTCTCTCTCTACTCCCAACTTCCCGCGAGGTCCCCGCATTTGGTCTCCAAGCCTCTCTCTTTCCCTACTCCGGGGTCGAAGGCCTTGGTGCCAGACACGCAGAGCCCCGACACTCTTTTTTTGCTCCCGCCTGTGTCTATCTGTCCTGGGGGGGCGCCCCCTATTCAGGAGGTGGTTTTTTTGTAGCCCCAGACTGCCCTAGACTTCATGCAGGGGATGTGTAGAGGGCAGAGCGAAGGGGAGGCTCATAAGGCAGAGGGATTGAGGCAGACAAATGGTCCCTGACAGCTTCCGTAAAGAAGGGCACAGCCATCGATTGCTGGGGGCTGGGGGATGGGTGGGGGAGGGGCAAATGAGAGGCGTTTGTGGCGCGTGCTGGTGACTGGAATCTGAGACGAAGCCTGGGCTGAATAATGGAGCAGGGCGGGGGCTGGGTCGCCTATTATGAGTGGCGGCGGATGGGAAAGTGGAGTTGGCGAAGGGAGTGTGGAGAAAAAGGCAGGGAAAAGGAGAGAGTATCGGTTTGCCCTCCCTGCCGCCAGTAATGGCCTGCCAACTCGCCCATGCAACATTATCACCGCCAAGCAGCCATCTCCGACAGTTTTGGCAAAAAAATTTCCGGCTTTTCTCCACCTCCTCTTTCTAAAAGCTGACAAGGTCTGGCTGGGGGCAAGAAACAGCTGTTTCGGGATTGCAAGGCAGAGGGGGGCAAATTGGCCACTGCCTGCTTATTCTGGCACAAAGTCGACGGCAACTGTTCTGGTGGCCTCTTTGTTTATAGTAGCCATGGGTCCCCCTCCTGGACCGGAGGAGGCGGTCTATGGGCAACCGAGCGTGGCAAAAGCGCTAAGCTCACTCCTCCTGGCCCCCTCCAACCCCCTGCTGAGACCGCATCGCCACCATCTGGCCTAGCCGCACCCTCAGTCTCGCACAGTTCCACCCTCTTTTCCCCACCCTCTTTTCCTTTCCGCTCTCAGCCGGTTGAAATGGAAAAAGCGGGTGGGCCCCCACCCTTTGAGTCCCCGGCTGCGGCAAATATTTGGCGCGCTTTCGCCGAGGGGCTGCCTTGGCCCTCTTTTGTTCAGGGGAGGAGGCCTCAAAGGGACGTTTTGGGTTTGTGCTGGCCTCCCCCCCCCGACTATCTTCTGACTGGTGCGGCATTTTGAGGGAGGCTTCTGCCAGCCTGTGGCCTGTCCCTTATTCGGCCCCAAATCCCCCTTCCCTGTACGTCAGAGACTATCTCCATACTCGCCTGTCAAAGCGAAGGGCGGGCAGTTGAGGCCAGATGTCCCAAATTGAGCGGGCTAGCGGGTTGAAGTCTGATTTTTAGCCAGCCTATTTGATGCGTGAAAAAATGTTCTAGGTGGATTT
>JASANA010008540.1:0-41645 GCA_030248095.1 Ptycholaimellus sp. GST1_10
TCGGGTTAGCATGTTAGCTTTAACATATAGTATATTAGCTTACGTATATTTCATAAATTAGCTAATATATAATTCATAAATTAGCTAACGTATGACACGTTCCACTGGAGCTACGTGAGAGGGGCTAAGGCTGTTGCTGTAGTACTGTTTAAAGCCAAGGTCTTTCAAATGTTGTCTAAAAGGAGCGGAAGTAAATTCGCTGCCTCGATCTGAAATAAAAATTGGAGAACTATTCAAATTTATGCTTAATTGTTTAATTAATGCATCAAAGGATCTAATAGCTAATTGCGCTGAAAATTTTGAGGTAAATTCCAGCGCAATTTGTTTTGTAGCCATGTCCATACCGACGTAAGCATTTTTAGCCCTGAAATTGTTATAATTGAGATTTTAATCTAGAAATTAAATTTGAACCAAGGTACTGCCGCTTTGATCGCAAAACCATCCATGCCCAATGCCCGTTGCGGAGTTGTGAAAACAAAATGACGGAATAAAGCCGAGCCGATAATTTTCTAAGTTTACCTTCGGGTTCGTTTCATCTGTGCTAAGAAAGATGGCTGAGAGCAGAAAGCTATGCATGGGAATGAGAGGAAGCGAGGAGGATGATGCAAAGGAGAAAAGGAGACGAAGAAGGAGAGGCGGAAGGAAGCTGAGTAGGTGCCTGGGGGCGCGATGGAGTCGAATTGCTGCATGAACTCCCTTCCTGCTCTCTTCCCGAACCTCCAGACTGCTGTAGAAAGAGGGCGCGCCTCTTCCGTGGCGACGCCCATTGATTTGTGCCCAGAATGGAGCGCACAGACGCTTTTTCGCTCAGATGGCTCGCTTGTAATCATTCACGAGCGCCTCACGGAAGACACTTGGCACGGCTTAGGGCTGAGATCGGGCGAAGAAGAGAGGCAGCTTTGCGCTTATTTTTATATGGTCGACCCGCTCTGCCTACTTTTTCAAATATAGACGCAAACTTACTATATGTGCCACAAAAATCAAGATTTTGCTTTAATAAATTTCAAGCTATAATTTGCTGCGTTTTTTTTCCAAGGCCACCGATAGCGAATTTTTATGCATTGTAGCAAAGGCTAGTTTTGGACATCCGAAAATTTCCACATTCGTCACGTTTAACAGCAACATTTTATAAATTTCGTAAAATTGGAATGAGTGAACCGATGTGAGCGATTTTTGTTCAAAATCCAGTGGTTGTGATACAAAATACCTGGACCTCAAATACTGCGCGGAAAGTGTCCTGCGAATACTTGCTTTTATCAAATAAACATCTCAGTTGACAGGAAACGACAAAAAGCCACACATTTTGATTCCACAATCGTCCTCAACTTGATGAGTGAACAATCAAATGAAGACTCCGGCAGTTTCCGACACTTGCCTCTCTAGGCAGGGCAACAAGGAAATGCGTTTAAGGGGCGAATGGGGCGGGGCGTTAGTTTGTGAGACAGGAGGGGAAAATGTCACGTTCCCCTGCACAGCTCGCAGCACCGGCGGCTGGACGCTTTTCCCAGGCTCAATCTGATTAAGGCCTTAGGCAGGTTGGCATGGCCTCCTCAACAGTTCAGCCCTGCCTCAGCCAGCCCCAAGTCTTCCTTTCCTCTTCATCACCCCAGCCCTGCCTCAGCTGCGGGCCGGAAATTGAGTGAGTTTCTGACCATCTTATGGACCTGCTCCTTTTCATCGCTTCCTTTTCTTCCTGCTTACGTCAGCAACAATTGTTGGCCTAGGGCGGAAAAACTGAGAGCAATGCAGACTGGACGCAAGGAGGGTTCTGTGATGTGAATATCTCGGGTGAATATGTTGTGAATGCTCAAAGTTGTGTAGGAAGCCAGAGTTGGTGGACTTAGCGACGATATAATGGTTTTTGCCAAATGAATGACGTATGAGGATTAGATCGAGTTTGAGCGTTTACTGCCGTTCAAGTGGTGTCTTCAATCATTAGCCTTGATTCTACTGTTTGGCTTCGACCTCAAAGACTGCCAAGCCTTTACATTTTCCGAATTTTTTTCTTTTCCCTAATCTTACTGGCCTCGACACGAGAGGCCGAATCCTTTTATCTGCCTAATGTGTCTGAGAAAAAGCGAAAGCTTAAGGAATTGAATATTGAAGTAAATGAATGCGAGTGACCGATTAATCAAAGGCATATTAGTTTTCCAGTGTTATTTTTGAGATCTCACAGAGCGCATAATCTCGGAAACAGAAAATGATATCACATGTACACGGTCCGAACATAGCTTTGACCAGTACTACAAATTTATGGCGCATCCCCATTTCAACAAATGAATCCGAACTAAACAGGCCAGAAAATACTCAGACAAAGCCAACCAAATCTCAAACAAGACCAGAATACAGGAGCAAGCAAATGGTAAAAAGAATTTGGAGTTTTTTAGACGCGGAGTTTGGCCACAAACTCAAAGCCGATATTTTCGGCCGACGGCACCCGCAACCCCTTCTACAATCCGGCGGTGAACATATATCACAGGCCGTTTTGAAGGGAGCCTTTTCTCGGTGAATGGCAGGCGTAGTACTTCACCTTCTTGCTCTCCAGATAGCGTCGTAACAGCTTCCGCATTAGCTTCTCAAATTTTTAACTCACCTTAGCCAACGAAACCTTTTCGCCAAAAAGCCAGCCTGATATCTCTCCACGCTTTGCTTATCCTCCGCAAGCCTGAAAAATCAGAGATTTGCAGGGGAGGCGTGGATAGGAGGTAGTGGAATGGGGAGGGGTGTGGAGGACGGGTGGCCAAGGTTGGAAGACGCGTCGTTTGGAGAAGCAGTAGGGAATCCAACGGTAGCACCACCAGAGGATGTTGAAGGGCGGAGGAACAACGTTGTCCTCCTCCATAATACTCTGCCCAGATTGAGCAGCGCATCCACTTCCCACTCACTCTCCTCCTTGCTACTTTTTCGCTGATGCTTAGTGAGTATGAAGGAGGGGGAATAAAGCTGGTGAGCCAACCATGACTTTCCCAGCTGTGTTGACGAGGAGGGCGACCATGAGGTTGAGCATGACGACGACGATGAAGATGTGTAAGTAGACGATGACGAGCATGCGCCCTAGCTGGTAGAGTCAGTTCATGATCCGAGCGCCATCCCGAGATCCCCACCTCGCCCACCTAGCAAGCATCAATTGGGAGATACCTCTGGGAATTGGAAAGAGTGATGAGAAGACATAAGCGCCTCCGACGTCGGAGTGGAAGCGAAGGCGAATGTCGGAGGGTGGCAGGTGGCCCGAAAAGCTCCAGTAAAGACTTGAACATCGTGTGGCTTTGATGCTCCAAGTCGCTTTTTGAAGGAGTGAACCTTATTCTGTCATAAACGAAAATGAGTGTTGGAAATGAGATGTTGGAGGAGTTGAAACCTATAGAACGGAGGAGTCCAACCGCCCCACACCTGATCCGGACCGATGTGGAAGTAATAGGGGGTGTAGAGATAGTGCAGTCCGACAGCAAAGGACAGCAGCGCCAGCAATATGATGAGCACATAGCACATGATCTCCCGCATGCAATGGCCCACGGAAATCTTACAATCATTCATGGATTCTTTGACGGTGGATTGTAAAATAAGAATAGAGCGGAACGATTGTTGGGCCGATGGAGCGCGAGAGCTGGAGGAAATAGAAGACCTTCCACATAGCCATGATGGATGCCACTGTGAACAAGGCCTCGAAGTTCAACTGGTGATTTGTCATCCACCTCAACTCCAACAGTTATGAGAGAGATTTGTAAGAGTTTAGGTTACTATGGATATGGAAAGATGAAAAGAGAGCAGGACAGTTCTGTAATCTAATCAGAAATATGAAATTATTTGCTAACTAAGCTTTCAAGATAAATTATATTTTCAAACAATTGTGAGAAAAGGAAAATGAGAAAATGAAATGAGGGACCCAAGCCAATGCGAACGAGTCATTTCCAGGCTTTGCTCCGCTAGGTCATCCAACACTGCTTGCATCCACTCCGCCAATGCCTCATACAATGCTCATCTTATCCACACTTCACTTTTGGCCATTCAAACTGCGACTTACGATTATGTAGACGACCCAGATGATGAAGTCCAGTCTGTAAAACAGCGCAATTCACTTCAATTAGCTTAGTATTGAAAGCAAATGAACAGATTGCTCCAGTTGGCAAAGTATCGACGGGGGCCGTAGTTGAAGAGCTTGAGAAAGGTCCACCAGAGTATTCCGCCTATGTGCACTCCCAGATAGACCAGCAGACCCAACCCCAGATCTGGAATCACTTCACTCTCATCCTCACTTCACTCGCTGCACAAGACAACCTGTGCCAGGCAAGCCGCGCTTAGTCATATTCGGCCGGTACATCAGAAAGGCAATCAAAAGGCTGAGAAAAACGCAATAGGACGACGCGTAGCTGATAAATCTGCAAAGGACTCCACCTTTGCGAATGACTAGGCCAAATAAGGAGCAGCGGTACCTGGCCTTTGGATAGGCAAAAGTGGCCGGATATCTGCCGCCGCTGAAGACGTAGCTAAGCGCTGCGAATGGGTAGAAAAGGGAATGCACTGCGTAGTCTTTCGCCAGACGCAATTGGGAATGCTCCTCTGCCCACCCGCCTTCCCAAATTCGTTCCACCTACGCCATCAACCTATTGACCACAAATTGAAGGATGGAGGGGCCTAAAAGGGAACCTCGCTATGGATGCTGGTGGAGGTGAGGAAGTGGCGGAGGCCGGAATCGAGAGCTAGACGAAGTCTGGGCAGTGGATAGTCGGCTGCTGGCAGCTGAATGCCTTCCGCCTGTCGAAGAAGCAGCTGATGCTCCTCCTGTCCTCGCAGCAGCTCTGCCAGTCGCCCGGCAAACTCGCACACCGCATCCCGCAGGTCCAAATACTTCTCCTCCAATCCAGCTTCTCTTTACCCAAGTGGCTCTTTGTTTTTGATACATGGACGAGGGTGTTGGTTGTTGGTTGGTCTCCCTTAGTTTAGTTGGGATAGGAAGAATGAAGGGAGAAAAGAGGAAGGCAACGCGGTTGTGGGGCTCGAACTGAGCGGCCTTGCTGAGATCGGAGGCCAGGTCGGCGGCAAGGAGGAAGGGGTCGTGAGACGCGAGGAGGAGATGCGACGATGAAGCCAGGCCCCGGAAGGTTTCCAGGCGTCGCGCCGTCGCCAGACCCCGGTCCAAGGCCCCAGCTGCCGTGCACTGCTTGCACTCGCCTGTCCATCAACTCCTTTCAGCCTTCAATTGGGAAGGCCTGAGTGGGGTGGGAACATTGAGGCATGTGAGGCGGCTTCAGGGCGAGGCGCTGGGTGGCAAAGACGGCGTAGACGGGGAGGTTGTTGCGGACGGCGGCTAGGAGGGGCGGGGTGAGGTAGGGCGGGTAGGCCTCCGAGTCCTCCAGGGCTGCGTCCAGAGCGAAGCCGCGAGCATTACCCAACCGCACCAGGTCCTTCACCAGCCTGCCAACCACCAACTGAATGGCTAGAAGTTGGCGGGAGGGGCAGGGGCAACTTTGGGAGTGACTC
The DNA here is from genome assembly GCA_030248095.1 of Ptycholaimellus sp. GST1_10. Taxonomy (NCBI): domain Eukaryota; kingdom Metazoa; phylum Nematoda; class Chromadorea; order Chromadorida; family Chromadoridae; genus Ptycholaimellus; species Ptycholaimellus sp. GST1_10. The sequence goes on from JASANA010008540.1 coordinate 5,479, forward strand.
ATCGACGGCGATGAAGAGGGCGTTGCGGAAGCCGAGTTCGCTGCCGGAGCTGAGAGCCTCTGCGATATCGTGGCTGCGCTTCTCATTCTTCTCCTCCTCAAGTTTCGCTACCCATCGATTGGGAAATGCGTTTTGAGGTGGGAGGGAGAGCCTGGCCGAAGTCATCCTTGTAGTGGGTGAGGAGGAGCTGTTGCAGCTGGTCCGGAGGGCGTCCTTTGGCCAGCTCGCCAAGGAGATGGAATGAGGGCGGTTTAGGAGAGGAGGTCATGTTTGCTTGGAGTCCGGTAAAGAGTGATTTACTTGCACGCACTAGAAGGCAAGGATTGACAAATTTTGCGCGCTCCTCCTGTATTCCTTGCGTCAGTCACTGGGCTATTACTTTGCGTTTTTACATATTTCAGTACTCAAAATGTTCAAATTACGTGAGGTGCCTTCAGCAGAGCAATTATTGATCAAATCTGAATTTCGATTCTTGCAACTTCCAAATAAACTCAACTTTGTCAAACTATGCATTGGCATGTCAAAATTTGGCATGAATAATCAAAACAAAGATGATTGCAAAAGTCCAAAAAATAATTATGTTTTGACCAAGAAATGAAAGTTTTTGAGAGGATAGTGAAGTCGAGGCGGAAGGTCGGTAGAGAATAGGTTGTGGAGGGCTTTGTGGCGAAGCCAGCCTGCCTTCTGGCACGCTGCATCGCAGTACTTTGCCACCACCAGCAATCCCTTCTCCTCGCACAGAGCACAGACCTTATTTATCGATTATCGCCAAATTTGCTTCCTTGTCATCTTGTTAATCAAAGCGGGAACTCTAAGAGCAGGCTGTCTGTTGCAGTGCTCGCAGAAACAGACGTGGTCTTCCTCCGGCGGCCCCAAAAGCCTGTAATTTGCGGTACAAGGCTTTGATACAAAGTATATGTTTCGTTTTGAAACCAAGAGCTGGCGGCATTACTGGGCAAAGCGGTAAAAACTGGTGGAGCTTTTCGGCATCTCTTGCCTGCTGGGTGTGAAGGAAGAGTGGTGAAAAATATTTCCATTCCGCGAAATTCCGCAAGCACATTTGCCCATGTTCTTCCTCCCGGCGTTTGCGAGGCGGTAAAAATGCGCCTTAAATATCGTCATTGAATCATGAACCGATAAATTTGTAGGCAAAGGCGAAAAGAATGTATAACCTGAAACTTGTACTTGGCGTCGCGCAGGTGGTTGAAGCTCTGGCAGATGGCGTCGCAGCCGTACACTGCTGCCTTTAGGGAATCGCTGTAGAAAGGCAGGTGCTCGTTGCTCTTCACGAAGCGCAGCAGTGCTCCGCTCGCTTCCATCGTCTCCAGCACCGAACGCTGAGCCATCGGCGCTTTCACCACACTTCAATCCTATTGAGTGCCCGAAAGTGGAGTCACCCCACAACCCCCCCCCCCCCATGAAAAGGAGGCACCAGCAGGCGTAGCAGGAGCTCGGCCGATGTGGGGTTGCGGCGTCGATGTGCTGGGAGCAGGTGAGCTCATGCGGAGGGTCTGCTTCCAGCGCCCAGTCCTCCGCCAGCTTGAAGTCCCGCCAGATTTTCACCTGCCATTCAACTTTATCGGTTATGTTTCACAACTGATGAACTGTGGAGTACGTGACAGAGAAGCTTGTAAAGGTGCTGAGGGCTAGCACTGGCGATGGCGGCGATGGACTTGGCCAGCTGGAGCTCCAGATCCCAGGCCAGCAGATGGAAAGGCAGAAGTCCGTCAAAGAAATAGCTCTCCAGCCACCCGATCAAATTGTTCGGCTCAATTTTCTCCAGCAGTTCACTGCCCTCAATGCCCCGAAGCGTGCCAAGCTCTCGTTCCATGCGCTTCTGGAACGGTCGATACGTCCTATCAACACAAATCCATTTTAGCCCATAGTTCAGCATTTGGCTTGAACCAGAGTGGAAGGGGCGTGCATTCAGCTAGTGAGAAGAGCGGCTCCTGAGGTTGGCCCGGCTTTGCTTCCTTGTGCACCGTTGTCCAGGCCTCATTCAGGACGTCCACCAAATGCTTCAGCTGCAAACATTGCTGCCTAACTTCTTTGAGCTAAAGATAGAAGACTGGGCTACGGAGCAGGGATGGATATAGTGGCTGAGTTGATGGTAGTGGTCATGGAGCCATTGGAAGGAGCGAATCGAGACGAACTCCTGGCCTCCGCAGTCCTCACACTCCACTGCCAGCGGCCCTGGCGCTTCTCTCTTCAATGGGTGCTGGGCTGAGCCTAGGCCTGAGAATCCTCTTTCTTCCATTTCGCTCTGCTGCATTTGGCTGCCTACTTGTGAGAAGCTCCGGCCGATTGGCCAGTGGGCGAGCTAGCAGAGGTTCCGCCTTGTAGATTTGACAGAGACAGAAAGCCGTTTCGGACGGATGGCCGAACAATTCCTGGCGTAGATGAGAGAAATGCAGAGGAAAGACTTGAGAGGAGAAAGAACCCAGCGATTGCTAGAGAATTGGAGCGGGAGGACGCAAGCGCAGTGGGAAGCAGGGATGCCTAGTTCGGCCATGTGGGCCATGTAATCTATGGCGTTGGTCGGAAGGTACTGCCTGAGGAAGGGCGGACTTCGCTTCTGCGTGAGAAAAGGCTCGCAGCAGCTGCCGCCTTGCAGACCTTGGAGGAGAGCTGCTCTGACTCAATCCTGAGAGGAGAGGAGATCGAAGAGGAACAAGGGCGTGAGCTGTTGGAGATGGGGAGCTCGATGTCAATGAAAGCGGGAGAGAAGGCCAGGCGAGCGCTTTCAGAATCCGCGAAGTTGTATTCCAGCAGGCCCTCCTTCTTCAGATCCACCAGCGTCGATGCTTCAATCGTGTCATAGAGGTTCAGGAATGTGCAGGAGATGGTCAGAAGCTCTCCAACGGTTGAAGTTGGACGAGGTCCAGGTGATGAAGGGGTACGCTATTTGTAGGCTCAGATGTTCCTGATATGCGAATAATCTATACAGAGAAAAAGACAATGAGAAAGATCTGCCTGGAGAGGCGGCCTGTTGGCGATGGCGGCGGCAATGTTGCGGGCCGTCCAAGGAGGTGCGTCCAAGTATAGCCAGATGGCGTCCATTTTCTGACCCATCTGGCTTAGAGCCTGCAGCCAGCCGGTCCAGGTGTTCAGGTTCCCTGCAGATTCTTATGCTCCTTCCCAAGAGCAATCAGCCCAGCCAAATGATAGGCTACCAACCAGAGACGTAGGCGATGAAGTGACGCAGGCGAGGGAAGGTGGCAATGATCTGGCCGGGGATGTGGAAGAAGCCGCGGAAGCCCTGGTGGTGCTCCCGATAGGCGAACGGGAAATGGCCCAGGACCAGTGTATGAATGCTGGTGTTGTTGCCCTGCAAAGGGATGGATTAACAAGTGCAAAGGAGAGGAGGCTGGGGAGGAGGGAACAGTGTCTTTGAGGCTTTGAAGGAGCTGGGCGATGAAGTTAGCGAAAGAGGAGGGTGTGAAGGTGGTGTTGTCGGGGAAGTGGCTGTCTTCCAGCAGAAGGTTGCTCAGGCTCACGATCTCCAACCGGTGCTTGCCTTTCTTCAGCATCACCAACAGCTTGCTGAAGTTCGCCAGCGTCAAGCCTTGTCTGCAAACATGAATGACGAAGGATTAATTGATTTGGGAATAGATGATGCCAACACAGACCTGCCCCAAAATGAATTTTGAGTTTCAATTCGAATTTTTTTTCGATATTTTTAAAAAATAAAATAATGGAAACCGATGGGAAAGGTCTGAAATTTCGAGGCTTCGAATGGTGCAGTGACGAAGACGTGCGTGTTGGAGCAGGACCTTGACTGACTCCACGAAATCCTTCTCAGGCTCACCCGGCTTTATCAGGCCCCAGGTGTGCATCAAATCCTTCCCATCGTAGCTGAACCCTATGCCTTCCTTTGCTAAAATCAACCTGCAAGAAAAATGATCGTTCAACCTTTCATCCCCAACACAACCATACGTGTCGGGCATAAAAAACAGGCATAGTAGAATAGTTTTTTAAGAGAGCTTTTCTGAGAAGGTCAAAAGTTTGAAATAGAGGGACGGACAAAAATTTTTACCCCCCTTTTTATATTTTTTATGAAAAGTAGACATGTTTCTAAGACTTTTGGTAGAGTATGACTGTTCAAAACTCAAAATTCGATTTTTGGCGAATTTTTGAATGTAAAAAATGGCCGATTATTTAATCATCTATTGCTCACGATCTGCTCAACGGATTTTAATGAATCGACCACCAATCGAATTGTCTCAATGAGAAGAATATTTTATTTTTTTTGATCATTTCTCTTCGATCTGTTCCTGCCGAGTTATTCACAAAAAATCAGTTTTTCAGTTTTCAAAATTTCAAAAAATTTATACTTTCTAAGTAAAAATTTCATTTGCGCCGGACGAGACCCAATTTTTCTGAAATTTCAGGTAATTTTACATATTTGTACCAATCTACAACTTTGAAAGCCTTGGACCATCAGAGATATTTGAGGTTAAAAATTTGCATTCTCATATTGGCCCTATGTTATAGCATAGGCAAAAAATGAGCAAAAAATTTTTTGTCTCTGAATACCAATTTTTTGGCTCAATAAATTTCTTTTAACCCGTATCCATCTAGCTGTGTTGTTTTTAGCTTCACTTTTGACATTTGAGTGCAATAATTTTGACTGCAACTTTTCATATGCTACAACACTGTCTATGCTACAGCATAGGGAAAAACCATATCATTATTTTCATACTCAAATGTCAAAAGTGAAGCTAAAAACAACACAGCTAGATGGATACGGGTTAAAAGAAATTTATTGAGCCAAAAAATTGGTATTCAGAGACAAAAAATTTTTTGCTCATTTTTTGCCTATGCTATAACATAGGGCCAATATGAGAATGCAAATTTTTAACCTCAAATATCTCTGATGGTCCAAGGCTTTCAAAGTTGTAGATTGGTACAAATATGTAAAATTACCTGAAATTTCAGAAAAATTGGGTCTCGTCCGGCGCAAATGAAATTTTTACTTAGAAATTATAAATTTTTTGAAATTTTGAAAACTGAAAAACTGATTTTTTGTGAATAAGTCGGCAGGAACAGATCGTAGAGAAATGAACAAAAAAAACAAAATATTCTTCTCATTGAGACGGTTCGATTGGTGGTCGAATCATTAAAATCCGTTGAGCAGATCGTGAGCAATAGATGATTAAAAAATCGGCCATTTTTTTACATTCAAAAATTCGCCAAAAATCGAATTTTGAGTTTTGAACAGTCATACTCTACCAAAAGTCTTAGAAACATGTCTACTTTTCATAAAAAATATAAAAAAGGGGGGTAAAAATTTTTGTCCGTCCCACTTTTCAACCTCTCACAAAAGCTCTCTTAAATGCAACGGTTAGACAACATTAGAGTTGTGTTTATGCAACCGTGGCTGGATGTTGCCGCGTTGGAAAGCAGCTTCGTGTGCTTGGACAATCGCCTCTACTTGACTAGGATCCAACCGATCCATGGGGGACGGATGAACAAGTGGTTAGCGGCTGTTCATCCTGCAAAACGGCAGCGTTATTTGTTGCGTCTCGCCTTAACTGCGCAAAAAGGAAAAATCAAAGCAAACATAGTTAAAAGCTAAATGTGTTTATTACATGCGACGTAATCATTTTTGCACGCTCAGTCAAAAAAAATTGAAAAAGCTGAATGGCTAGAGCAAAGAGTGGCCTCTGTTGAACACTGCAGAGTGTGGCAAATCCCGCGCTTTCCTTTGCAGCCAGTTCCTGCTACAGTAGTCCGGAATTCGTTCAGCCTAAACGATTCACAAACATCAAAAAATGCAATATAATCCTTTCATCAAAAAAATGTCATCAATCTTAACTTTGGATATTTTGGGGCTAACAAATTGCTCAATTTTCACAATTTTAACTGAATTTTTAAAAAATACCAAATATAGATAAACGAAATTATATGTTGTTATTCACACTCGATATGGGCCTTCATCCCACTACCTTTGTCTCACTTGTTTCCTTTCACTCCTTGCACTTGTTTTATGACAAAAAATTTTATTTGCATGCCTTATTTGCTTGAATTTTATTTGCTTAGGGTTATAAACATTTGAAACGACGTAGATGCAAATTTTGCGCGACACGGCAGTGCTCGTTTTTTGCCCTTGTTGGAAAATAACGCGGTTGAATAAGCAAAATCTTTGGCACACAAAATTTGGCATGCATGATTAAATTAAATTGGATGAATCTTGTAAAAAAATCGGAATCTCTTATTTCTCAGCAGAAAGATGAATGTTTTTTAGCGGATGATGAAGAGTGGGCGGTGATTGGGTAGAGAAGAGGTTGTGAAGGGCTTTGTGGCGAAGCCAGTCTGCCTTCTGGCATGCTTCGTCGCAGTACTTTGCTGCCACCAGCAGTCCTTCTTCTTCGCACAGACCACAGCTCTCCAATTTAGGTCTTTATTATTCCTTAGCAATTGTTATTTTCGCTTTACTAAAAGAAACCTTGAGAGCTGGCTTTTTGTCGCAGTGTTCGCATTGACAGGCATGTTTCTTCTCTTTAGGACCCAAAAGCCTGCAGCTCATAATTTGCCAGGAATTCCAGTTATAATAGAAGTTTATTTGGCGCACCAGTTTATGGCTAGGTTCTTGGAAAAGCGGTGGAAGCTGGCAGCGTTTTTGGGCAGGTTTTCGGCTGTGGGTGTGAGGCTGGGGTGGATAATCATGTGGCCCTTTCGCGCGATGCCGCACGCACATTTCCTGATCTTCGCAGCCTTCCCGACGTTTGCGAGGCGGTAAAAATGGGCCTTCAAAAGCCTCCTTTCATCAGCTTACCATGCCCAGCAAATTAGATCGAAACATGAATCAGAGAAAGTAGAGGAAACAGGAGTAGGAAGTCAAACCTGAAACTTGTATCTGGCGTCCCGAAAGTGGTTGAAGCAGTCGAAGAGGGCGTCGTCAGCGTTCACCGCATCCCAAACGCCCTGGCTGTAGCAGGGCAGGTGCTCCTCGCTGCTGACAGAGTGCAGCAGAGCTCCACAGGCCACCATCGTCTCCAGCACCGAACGCTGTGCCATCGGAGCATTCACCACACTTCAAGCCCTGAGAATGAAGCCCAGGAGGGGGCAGGATAAGGAGGAGAGATGGAGGCACCAGCAGGCGTAGCAGAAGGTAGAGTGATGGGGCGTTTTGGCGTCGATGTACTGGGAGCAGATGAGCTCGTGCGGAGGGTCCGCCTCCCGCGCCCTCTCCTCCGCCAGCTTGAAGTTCCGCCAAATTTTTACCTACAGTTCGTATGACAATTTAATTGACTGCATTGCCTATTTTACTCTAAGAACTTTTAGAAATTTCAAAATATGCTTTTTGCATTTGGCCCTTTTTCACATATGTCTTTCTTGTTACTTCCTTTTTGCATAACATTGTACATTCCATAAAATGCTAAGTGCTTGATCATAGATTGGTTTTGACTGGGATATTTTTGTCATACGTTTAAGGCGATATGCATGAATTTTACAGAACACGAACTAGAAACGGCAAGTCCTTTTTCAAATTTATTTGTTGGAGAACTCAATTTTTCCTAGCTTTGAATACTCGTTGCTGGTAAGCGATAAAAATGGACTACATGGCAGAGAAGCTTGTAGAGATGTTGAGGCGCAGCGTTGGCGATGGCGGCGATGGACTTGGCCAGCTGGAGTTCGAAATCCCAGGCAAGGAGGTGGAAGGGTAGAAGGCCGTTGTTGAAGTAGCCCTCGAGGTACACGCCCATACCTAAGCGATAAAAATGGACTACATGGCAGAGAAGCTTGTAGAGATGTTGAGGCGCAGCGTTGGCGATGGCGGCGATGGACTTGGCCAGCTGGAGTTCGAAATCCCAGGCAAGGAGGTGGAAGGGTAGAAGGCCGTTGTTGAAGTAGCCCTCGAGGTACACGCCCATACCTTCTGGCTGCATTCTCTCAAACATTGCACTCCTCTCCAGGGGACCAAGCATGCCCAGCTCATGCTCCATGCGCTTCTCGAACGGGCGGAATGTCCTATGGGTCAAGCAAACTTTAAGCTTCTTCGACTCCTGCCATTCAAAAGGCTACAACCATACTGGGATGGGGGTACATTCTGTGTGCGAAAATAGCGGTTCTTGTGGCTGCCCCAGCCTTGCTTCCTTGTGCACCATTGTCCAAGCGTCATTCAGTACGTCCACAAGATATTTCAGCTGAAAATAATTCCACAAAGCTTCTGTGGTAAAATGATGTGAAAGTACGGAGCAAGGATGGATAAAATGGCTGGGCTGGAAAGTGTGTCGGTGAATCCAATCATAGGCGATGATGGAGATGAACTCCTGACCGCCGCAATCCTCGCACTCTACGGCCAGGGCGCTCGGTGCCTCTCGCTTCAACGGGTGCTGGTTTGGCCCCAATTCTGAGACCCACCGCCGCTAATCATTGTCAATGGTTAATTTTTGTGGCCTACTCTGGAGAAGCTTTTGCGATCTGTCTGGTAGGCGCAGTGTGATGGGCGCAACTTTATAGAGCTGACAGAAGCAGAGCGCAGTTTCAGAGGGATGGCCGAAAGTCTCCTGGTGAAGTATTGAAGGTTATGAGCTGAAGCAGGAAGAAAGAGAAGGAACGCTTTGATTGCTGACAAAGCGCAGCGGAAGGACGGCTGGGCTGAGGGGGTGGCTGTGCAAAATGGTGGGTTGCAACTGCTGGTTGGCTTCCAAGACGAGGAAATCCACGGCGCAGGCTAGAAAGGGTGTCTGCGGGTTCGGCCGCCACGTGAGGAACGGTTCGCTGCAGCTGCCGCCTTGCAGACCTGAGAGAAAAACGCGTTTTTTCGAAGAAGAAATCTGGTAGGCAAGGGTTTGGATGACTTGATATTACATGGACGAGAGGCGTTAGAGACGGGGAATTTGTTGTCGATGAAGGCCGGGGCGAAGGCCTTGTGAGCCTGTTGTGGATCGGCCAAATTGTACTCCAGCAGGTCTTGCCTTTTCAGATCCGCCAGTCTCGAAGCTGCAACCAGTGCCATCCAGAAACCACTCTGTTTTTCTAGCACTCTGCTACGTTGGAAGGTGGATGATGTCCAGGCAATGAATGGGTACGACAGCTGCAGGCTCAGATGTTCCTGCATTGCTCTAATTTCTAGGCAGAAAATATGAAATGAAAATGACATGGCAAGGAAGGAAGGAAAGGAAGGGCAAGGAGGAAGGAAAGAAATGGTAGCCTGCCTGTGGTGGCGCCCTCTGGGCAATGGCGCTGGTGATGTTGTGGGCAGTCCAAGGCGGGGCATCCAGGTAGAGCCAGACAGCCTCCATTTTCTGCCGCAGCTCTCCAAGTGCTTCCAGCCAGCCGCTCCAAGTGCTCCAGTTCCCTTCACCTGCAGTGGCGGCCTCTGGGCAATGGCGCTGGTGATGTTGCGGGCAGTCCAAGGCGGGGCATCCAGGTAGAGCCAGACAGCCTCCATTTTCTGCCGCAGCTCTCCAAGTGCTTCCAGCCAGCCGCTCCAAGTGCTCCAGTTCCCTTCACCTGCAGTGGCGGCCTCTGGGCAATGGCGCTGGTGATGTTGCGGGCAGTCCAAGGCGGGGCATCCAGGTAGAGCCAGACAGCCTCCATTTTCTGCCGCAGCTCTCCAAGTGCTTCCAGCCAGCCGCTCCAAGTGCTCCAGTTCCCTTCACCTGCAGTGGCGGCCTCTGGGCAATGGCGCTGGTGATGTTGCGGGCAGTCCAAGGCGGGGCATCCAGGTAGAGCCAGACAGCCTCCATTTTCTGCCGCAGCTCTCCAAGTGCTTCCAGCCAGCCGCTCCAAGTGCTCCAGTTCCCTTCAATTATCGCCGCCCTTCAAGTCCTGCCAAAATGGATGTCCGGTTGGGGCACCAGAGACATAGGCGATGAGGTGGCGTAGGTGAGGAAAGGTGGAGATGATCTGGACAGGGATGTGGAAGAAGCCGGACAATTCGGGGTAGCGCTGGCGGTAGAGGAGTGGGAAATGTCCGAGCACTAGCGTTTTGATCCTCCCGTGGCTGCCCTGGAAAATGATTGGGATGTTGAGTGTGGAGGGTGAGAAGAAGGGGGCAACGGTGTCTTTCAAGGTTTGAAGAAGTTGGGAGATGAAGTTGGCGAGAAGATGGGGCGTCACTCGACGTCCGTGAGGGAAGGATGCGTCCTCACACATCAGGTGGCTCAAGCTCACAACTTCCAGACAGTGTCTATCCTTCTTCAGCATCAGCAGGAGCTGTCGAAAGTTCTCCACTGTCAAACCTTGTCTGCAAAAGCTTTTCTATTTCACAATCAAGTTTTTCTGAATTATTAGACGCTTAGCTGTTTTTAGACGAATTTTTGACCGCGGAGCGGCCCGAAGGGCCGCTCCGCGGTCTATAGAGGTTACTGAACTTTTGTCCTCAGGTATATATATATATATATATATGTCTGGAAATGCTGTCCACGGGCGAATTCTCAACGGATTGGGACAAACTTTTTTTTTCCTGAAAGGTAATGCAATTTTAGGAAGATCTGGAGGGGTGGAACCGGTTTCCGAGCATTTGAAACATTACTTTTTTGGGTGGAAAGGTTGAAAATTTGGGTATGCTGTAAAAGGCCCAATTCTCAACGGATTTTGACAAACTTTTTTTTCCCTGAAAGGTAATAAAATTTTAGGAAGATCTTGAGTGGTGGAATCGGTTTCCGAGCATTTGAAACATTACTTTTTTGGGTAGAAAGGTTCAAAAATGGGGTATGCTGTAAAATGCTCAATTCTCAACGGATTTTGACAAACTTTTTTTTTCCTGAAAGGTAATAATATTTTAGGAAGATCTGGAGGGGTGGAACTGATCTTGAAGCATATGAAACATTACTTTTTTGGGTAGAATGGTTGAACAATGGGGTATGCTGTAAAATGCTCAATTCTCAACGGATTTTGACAAACTTTTTTTTTCCTGAAAGGTAATAATATTTTAGGAAGATCTGGAGGGTTGGGAACGGTCCCGGGGCATTTAAAACATTACTTTTTTGGGTAGAAAGTTTGCAAAATGGGGTGTGTTGAGAAATGGTGAATTCTCAGTGGATTTGGACAAACTTTTTTTTTTGCTGAAAGGTATTAACATTTTAGGAAGATCTGGAGGGGTGGAACCGGTCCCGGAGCATTTGAAACATTACTTTTTTGGGTAGAAAGGTTAAAAAGTGGGGTATACTGAGAAATGGCGAATTCTCAATGGATTTAGACAAACTTTTTTTTCCCTGAAAGGTAATAACATTTTAGAAAGATCTGGAGGTTTGAACCTGGTCCTGGAGCATTTGAAACATTACTTTTTTGGGTAGAATATCTGAAAAATGAGGTACATTGAGAAATGGCGAATTCTCAATGGATTTGGACAAACTTTTCTTTCGTATTAAAAAATTAAAAATGAGCATTAAAATGTAAATTAAGAGCATTGGCATGGAATTGTAAGCTGCTAAGTTGTGTGGGAAGTTGTGGGCTGTGAAGCTCCGCGGTCACCTATTGCGCTCTGCGCCATATACTTGTTGATAGAGTTTCAACGGACAGAAATAATTTTGACGATATCAATATGGAAGGTGCAAGCCATAGCTTTTTACAGCTCTTCATTTTTCACTTTCCAATACCATCAAGGCGTGAATAGAAAGGGCTGAAACCGTAAAGAAAGGTGAGAAAGCTGTAGGCTGCGAATGGTGCATTGCTGCTGGCGAGCGTGCTGAAGAACTTCTTTGGTTGACTCCAAGAAGTCCTGCTCTGGGTTTTCTTCATCTTCCAGACCCCAGGGGAGCAGCACATTGCTTTCACCGTTTAAGAGTCCCACGCCCACCTTCACCAAAATCAACCTATAAATTAAGATATTCTTCTTGGTTTTGTATATTTTTCAGGCTACGATATTTTAAACCATCACTGACTGAGCTTATAAGTAACATCTATATATTTGATAAAGGCGGCAATATATAGTTAGGGTTCAAATATAAGAAACCTTGGGTGCATCTTTCCCGTAGCGCACCCTCAACGTATTGCTAGTATTGCTGCTGAAATATTTCTATTTTCTCAATATTATTGAAAAAAATGACAAGAGAAATAATAATAGCCAAAATAATTTAAAGGGGCAGCAAAACTGTAAGCCTATGTCATGTAAAAGTAACATGAGTCTAATGAAACGATGAAAACATGGGAACAAGGAAATCTCGCGCTTTGCTGCTGGTTGCACCTCACCTACACAGTAGTCTCACTATTACCTGCTCATACATAGATTCCACTATCGAACTGCGCGTATTGCTGGCTTTAGTTTAAGTATCGCATAATGTTCGTCCAAACATATTCTGTGTCGCTATTGGATAGATATGTGCTGTGGGCGGTCTATTGATTAATATTTTTTTCCACATGAACTTCAAACAAATTTGAACATTTACTAGCTTTTTCCCTTCCGGGATAAAAATGGGTATGACAATGCGAAATCAAGCACAGTGATCGTTCGATTAGACGCTAGAAGAAGTATGAAAAGTACAAAAAGTATTGGCACCGAATGATTGCAATGAAGACTAATAAGGCACTAATCGGCCATGAATCCAGCAGCGTAGGGCTGGGCGGGCGCGGGCGTGAAGGAGATGAGGTCCCCCCAACTATTCTCCCCACCTACAACAGACTTTCTTGACGACGAGAGCTGAGGGCGAGAAAGAAGCTTACGGGAGGAGTCCAGGGCGAGGCTGCGGAAGCCCTGGCTGATGGAGTTGTGAGGGTTCGATGGTCCCGGCTCATCCCAATCGTCCTCTTCCACCACCCTACACCAATGCTCACTTTCATTCCCACTCAACACTTGTTCCATACTTTTTTAGGAAAAGGAATTTCATTCCAATAGAGACAATGCAATGAGTTTGAAGAAGAAGGATGATGAACGTGGGCGTGGAAGCGGGTATAGAGGGAGCGACGGGGATGGGGTGGAAAGAGGTGATGGGCTGGGTGTTGGGGGTGCCCGGGAGGCTCCCAACGCTGCTGTTGGGCCGACTCCGACCGCGGCCCAGGCCCACCGACCGTCGCCCTACCGCCTCCCCCAAACCGCGCCCTTCAAAACCACTCTCTGCCCAGCCCTGTCAAAAGCCAGAGTAAGGCTACCCAGAGAGATGGTGGCGGTGGGAGGGCCAGGCTTCGCCTCCTCCGCCGTCCGCTCCTCCCTGGAGATGGAGAGGCAAGCTGGGAGAAGTAAGAGGGATAAGGAGAGGCTACTGGCGAAGGAGGAAGACGGGCTGCTGGGTGTGAGGCGGCGGAGGGATGTAGTGAGGACTGTCCATCACTGGGCCCAACTGCAACGGCTCCTGCAGCAGGCTGAACACCCCGTACAGGCCCTTCACTGCCTTCGCAAGGGCGCAGTTATTCTTCCGCGCCTTCAAATCACCTTTTCGCATCCCTTCCTCCCTTAGAAAGGAATCAACCTGTCGATGGAAGACGCAGACTGTCAGTGGGTGATGATCGTAGGCGGACCAAGCAGCTTCACTGCCTTCAATCCAATCCTCTATAATGATGGCTTTTGGAAGATGGGAAGAAGTTAGGGGCCTACAAGCTTCGTCCACACTTTCCGGATCCTTCTGGCAGCGCAGGAGATAGAGCAGGGCGTGCGCCCAATCCTCCAGGCAGCGAAAGCGATCTAGGCTCAGCTGGGCTGGGTACTGGAAGGGCAGAAGCACTCAGGTAAAAGGCAGGCCAAAAGGGAAGGCAAACATTGGTGCCGGCCTCGTAGAGGTGCTCGAGCATGAAGTCCACGGCGCCCAGGACGGCATTATAGTCCTTCTGGAGGACGAAGATGAACTTCTGCCCCTGCGTGCTCTCGCAGATCTCCTTCACCACTTTGCTTCAATCAACCAGGAGTCCAGGTGACATAGAAGGTAAAGAAAGCGATCAACTGATAGGAGTAGTGACGAATTCCCTCCGGCTGGCCTTCCTCGGGTATGCCGTGGGCCTCCTCTCCTTCGTCCCGCCCTCGTAGCATGGCCAGATAGGTCGCCTCGCCTTCCGCTGTCGCAGCGAACTCGGCTGCAAGCACACATTTGTCCCCAGTCTCAGAGGGGTATGAGAGAGGGGGCAGAACGAGGCTTGCAGAAGAAGAGCTTGGAGGAGGTGCGACGGATGCCGGAGGATAGTTTGAGGCTCACGAGAGCGATCTCGGCGGGCGCGAACTCCTCCGTGGGCGTGGCGTACCAGTTCACCACGGACAGGACGCTCCACTCCTGGAGAGGGAGAGAGTTGATGGGAGTGCTTGGGGTCTGAGGAGGAAGAGAGAAGAAAGAACCTGGTCTAGGAGGTAGTCGCTGAGCTGTTCATCGCTGCCGGCGCCGGAGTTCCAGTCCAGGTCCGCCTTGAGACTGCTGCGGTCGTTGGAGCGGAGGATGAGCCAGTCTTCGAAGTCATCCGCCCCGTAGTACTGGAGTGCTTGGGGTCTGAGGAGGAAGAGAGAAGAAAGAACCTGGTCTAGGAGGTAGTCGCTGAGCTGTTCATCGCTGCCGGCGCCGGAGTTCCAGTCCAGGTCCGCCTTGAGACTGCTGCGGTCGTTGGAGCGGAGGATGAGCCAGTCTTCGAAGTCATCCGCCCCGTAGTACTGGAGTGCTTGGGGTCTGAGGAGGAAGAGAGAAGAAAGAACCAGTGTTTCCCCTTTTTCCAAAAGGGTCGATACGATATCGAGAACGACTACCCAGAAAAAATTTCCCGGACGAGAACGACTAATCCGCAATATAACCCAGAATTCATATCGGTTAGTCGTTATATTATCGATCCGCGGAATACGACTAAATAGCCGTATTTTTTAGCCGTATTTCCGAGTAAATATCGAGTAGAAAAAAACGAAAAAAGCAAAATTTTAAATTTTTTAATTTTTGACCGCGGAGCGGCCCGAAGGGCCGCTCCGCGGTCTATAGAGGTTACTAAACTTTTGTCCTGATATGTATATATATATATATATATATCTGGAAATGCTGGCCCCGGGCGAATTCTCAATGGATCTTGACAAACTTTTTTTTTCCTGAAAGGTAATGCAATTTTAGGAAGATCTGGAGGGGTGGAACCGGTTTCCGAGCATTTGAAACATTACTTTTTTGGGTAGAAAGGTTGAAAATTTGGGTATGCTGTAAAAGGGTCAATTCTCAACGGATCTTGACAAACTTTTTTTTTCCTGAAAGGTAATGCTATTTTAGGAAGATCTGGAGAGGTGGAACCGGTTTCCGAGCATTTGAAACATTACTTTTTTGGGTAGAAAGGTTTAAAATTTGGGTATGCTGTAAAAGGGTCAATTCTCAACGGATTGGGACAAACTTTTTTTTTCCTGAAAGGTAATGCTATTTTAGGAAGATCTGGAGGGGTGGAACCGGTTTCCGAGCATTTGAAACATTACTTTTTTGGGTAGAAAGGTTTAAAATTTGGGTATGCTGTAAAAGGGTCAATTCTCAACGGATCTTGACAAACTTTTTTTTTCCTGAAAGGTAATGCTATTTTAGGAAGATCTGGTGGGGTGGAACCGGTTTCCGAGCATTTGAAACATTACTTTTTTGGGTAGAAAGGTTGAAAATTTGGGTATGCTGTAAAAGGGTCAATTCTCAACGGATTGGGACAAACTTTTTTTATAGAAATTATGGGATGGGACAAAACAGCATGGGACAAAACAAAAGATATTTCACAGCTGGTCCAGAAAGCTTCTCTGGATGTGTACCTGAAGGCCAAAGCTCACTACAAAGTGGGTACCTCAATTTCAATCCATTTCTTGATGATGTATCATTGAAGGAGTTCGATGCTGCCTTTGCGCTGAAGGTGTTGGCCCTTACATCAGCTATGGCAATGGGTAAAAACCAAATTTATCAGGAATAATATCAAAATTCATTTATTTCTCAATTTCAGTCCTCTGCTTCTGCTGGCGTGGTGGATGCTCTACAGGAACCAGGTTTTGCCGAATAGGAATGGGCCAACTGAACCACCCATGTACAAACTGTGGCCACATTCCCATGAATACCTTGCCCCGCTAATCCTATTCCTCTCCACATACTGCATTCTACATTGGGATACCATATTTCAACCCATGCTTGCCCATCTTTCTATTATTTTTTTGCATTTTACTATTTGAATATATTGTGCTCTCACTAATAAAACAAATGCAATGGACCTTAAATGCAACAAATAATCATTATTCTTGTACCAGAAACACTACACTATTGAGAGCATTAATACCTGGTACAAGGTTGCCTGGGAAGTTATGAGGCATGAAGCTCCGCGGTCACCTATTGCGCTCTGCGCCATATACTTGTTTTTTTAAATTTTTACATTTTTCTACTACAGAAGGGTTCCCTATGCCTCCCTATGCTATAACACAGGGACGGGGGAGCCTCCATATGCTTCAACACAGGGACGGGGGAGCCTCCATATGCTTCAACACAGGGACGGGGGAGCCTCCATATGCTTCAACACAGGGACGGGGGAGCCTCCATATGCTTCAACACAGGGACGGGGGAGGCTCCCTATGCTTCAACACAGGGACGGGGGAGCCTCCATATGCTTCAACACAGGGACGGGGGAGGCTCCCTATGCTTCAACACAGGGACGGGGGAGCCTCCATATGCTATAACACAGGGACGGGGGAGCCTCCATATGCTTCAACACAGGGACGGGGGAACCTCCATATGCTTCAACACAGGGACGGGGGAGCCTCCATATGCTTCAACACAGGGACGGGGGAGGCTCCCTATGCTATAACACAGGGACGAGGGAGCCTCCATATGCTTCAACACAGGGACGGGGGAGGCTCCCTATGCTTCAACACAGGGACGGGGGAGGCTCCCTATGCTATAACACAGGGACGGGGGAGCCTCCATATGCTTCAACACAGGGACGGGGGAGCCTCCATATGCTTCAACACAGGGACGGGGGAACCTCCATATGCTTCAACACAGGGACGGGGGAGGCTCCCTATGCTATAACACAGGGACGGGGGAGCCTCCATATGCTTCAACACAGGGACGGGGGAGGCTCCCTATGCTATAACACAGGGACGGGGTAGCCTCCATATGCTTCAACACAGGGTTGGGGGAGCCTCCATATGCTTCAACACAGGGACGGGGGAGGCTCCCTATGCTATAACACAGGGACGGGGGAGCCTCCATATGCTTCAACACAGGGACGGGGGAGGCTCCCTATGCTATAACACAGGGACGGGGGAGCCTCCATATGCTTCAACACAGGGTTGGGGGAGCCTCCATATGCTTCAACACAGGGACGGGGGAGGCTCCCTATGCTATAACACAGGGAGGGGGGAGGCTCCCTATGCTATAACACATGGACGGGGGAGCCTCCCTATGCTTCAACACAAGGAACGGGGGCAGCCAGAATGCCTCAGAAAAGAGGACAGAATTCTCGATTTTTTCTGGGTTCGGGGGTCCTCCCGATAACGAGTGGCTAACATGAAAATTTCCAAAAATGGCGTCCCGCCCCATAATATTACTATAAAACGAGAATTTTCTCGGAACCCGAAAGGACACACTGGAAAGAACCTGGTCTAGGAGGTAGTCGCTGAGCTGTTCATCGCTGCCGGCGCCGGAGTTCCAGTCCAGGTCTGCCTTGAGACTGCTGCGGTCGTTGGAGCGGAGGATGAGCCAGTCTTCGAAGTCATCCGCCCCGTAGTACTGGAGTGCTTGGGGTCTGAGGAGGAAGAGAGAAGAAAGAACCTGGTCTAGGAGGTAGTCGCTGAGCTGTTCATCGCTGCCGGCGCCGGAGTTCCAGTCCAGGTCCGCCTTGAGACTGCTGCGGTCGTTGGAGCGGAGGATGAGCCAGTCTTCGAAGTCATCCGCCCCGTAGTACTGGAGTGCTTGGGGTCTGAGGAGGAAGAGAGAAGAAAGAACCTGGTCTAGGAGGTAGTCGCTGAGCTGTTCATCGCTGCCGGCGCCGGAGTTCCAGTCCAGGTCCGCCTTGAGACTGCTGCGGTCGTTGGAGCGGAGGATGAGCCAGTCTTCGAAGTCATCCGCCCCGTAGTACTGGAGTGCTTGGGGTCTGAGGAGGAAGAGAGAAGAAAGAACCAGTGTTTCCCCTTTTTCCAAAAGGGTCGATACGATATCGAGAACGACTACCCAGAAAAAATTTCCCGGACGAGAACGACTAATCCGCAATATAACCCAGAATTCATATCGGTTAGTCGTTATATTATCGATCCGCGGAATACGACTAAATAGCCGTATTTTTTAGCCGTATTTCCGAGTAAATATCGAGTAGAAAAAAACGAAAAAAGCAAAATTTTAAATTTTTTAATTTTTTTTTTTTAAATTTTTACATTTTTCTACTACAGAAGGGTTCCCTATGCCTCCCTATGCTATAACACAGGGACGGGGGAGCCTCCATATGCTTCAACACAGGGACGGGGGAGCCTCCATATGCTTCAACACAGGGACGGGGGAGCCTCCATATGCTTCAACACAGGGACGGGGGAGCCTCCATATGCTTCAACACAGGGACGGGGGAGGCTCCCTATGCTTCAACACAGGGACGGGGGAGCCTCCATATGCTTCAACACAGGGACGGGGGAGGCTCCCTATGCTTCAACACAGGGACGGGGGAGCCTCCATATGCTATAACACAGGGACGGGGGAGCCTCCATATGCTTCAACACAGGGACGGGGGAACCTCCATATGCTTCAACACAGGGACGGGGGAGCCTCCATATGCTTCAACACAGGGACGGGGGAGGCTCCCTATGCTATAACACAGGGACGAGGGAGCCTCCATATGCTTCAACACAGGGACGGGGGAGGCTCCCTATGCTTCAACACAGGGACGGGGGAGGCTCCCTATGCTATAACACAGGGACGGGGGAGCCTCCATATGCTTCAACACAGGGACGGGGGAGCCTCCATATGCTTCAACACAGGGACGGGGGAACCTCCATATGCTTCAACACAGGGACGGGGGAGGCTCCCTATGCTATAACACAGGGACGGGGGAGCCTCCATATGCTTCAACACAGGGACGGGGGAGGCTCCCTATGCTATAACACAGGGACGGGGGAGCCTCCATATGCTTCAACACAGGGTTGGGGGAGCCTCCATATGCTTCAACACAGGGACGGGGGAGGCTCCCTATGCTATAACACAGGGACGGGGGAGCCTCCATATGCTTCAACACAGGGACGGGGGAGGCTCCCTATGCTATAACACAGGGACGGGGGAGCCTCCATATGCTTCAACACAGGGTTGGGGGAGCCTCCATATGCTTCAACACAGGGACGGGGGAGGCTCCCTATGCTATAACACAGGGAGGGGGGAGGCTCCCTATGCTATAACACATGGACGGGGGAGCCTCCCTATGCTTCAACACAAGGAACGGGGGCAGCCAGAATGCCTCAGAAAAGAGGACAGAATTCTCGATTTTTTCTGGGTTCGGGGGTCCTCCCGATAACGAGTGGCTAACATGAAAATTTCCAAAAATGGCGTCCCGCCCCATAATATTACTATAAAACGAGAATTTTCTCGGAACCCGAAAGGACACACTGGAAAGAACCTGGTCTAGGAGGTAGTCGCTGAGCTGTTCATCGCTGCCGGCGCCGGAGTTCCAGTCCAGGTCTGCCTTGAGACTGCTGCGGTCGTTGGAGCGGAGGATGAGCCAGTCTTCGAAGTCATCCGCCCCGTAGTACTGGAGTGCTTGGGGTCTGAGGAGGAAGAGAGAAGAAAGAACCTGGTCTAGGAGGTAGTCGCTGAGCTGTTCATCGCTGCCGGCGCCGGAGTTCCAGTCCAGGTCCGCCTTGAGACTGCTGCGGTCGTTGGAGCGGAGGATGAGCCAGTCTTCGAAGTCATCCGCCCCGTAGTACTGGAGTGCTTGGGGTCTGAGGAGGAAGAGAGAAGAAAGAACCTGGTCTAGGAGGTAGTCGCTGAGCTGTTCATCGCTGCCGGCGCCGGAGTTCCAGTCCAGGTCCGCCTTGAGACTGCTGCGGTCGTTGGAGCGGAGGATGAGCCAGTCTTCGAAGTCATCCGCCCCGTAGTACTGGAGTGCTTGGGGTCTGAGGAGGAAGAGAGAAGAAAGAACCTGGTCTAGGAGGTAGTCGCTGAGCTGTTCATCGCTGCCGGCGCCGGAGTTCCAGTCCAGGTCCGCCTTGAGACTGCTGCGGTCGTTGGAGCGGAGGATGAGCCAGTCTTCGAAGTCATCCGCCCCGTAGTACTGGAGTGCTTGGGGTCTGAGGAGGAAGAGAGAAGAAAGAACCTGGTCTAGGAGGTAGTCGCTGAGCTGTTCATCGCTGCCGGCGCCGGAGTTCCAGTCCAGGTCCGCCTTGAGACTGCTGCGGTCGTTGGAGCGGAGGATGAGCCAGTCTTCGAAGTCATCCGCCCCGTAGTACTGGAGTGCTTGGGGTCTGAGGAGGAAGAGAGAAGAAAGAACCTGGTCTAGGAGGTAGTCGCTGAGCTGTTCATCGCTGCCGGCGCCGGAGTTCCAGTCCAGGTCCGCCTTGAGACTGCTGCGGTCGTTGGAGCGGAGGATGAGCCAGTCTTCGAAGTCATCCGCCCCGTAGTACTGGAGTGCTTGGGGTCTGAGGAGGAAGAGAGAAGAAAGAACCTGGTCTAGGAGGTAGTCGCTGAGCTGTTCATCGCTGCCGGCGCCGGAGTTCCAGTCCAGGTCCGCCTTGAGACTGCTGCGGTCGTTGGAGCGGAGGATGAGCCAGTCTTCGAAGTCATCCGCCCCGTAAACTGGAGTGCTTGGGGTCTGAGGAGGAAGAGAGAAGAAAGAACCTGGTCTAGGAGGTAGTCGCTGAGCTGTTCATCGCTGCCGGCGCCGGAGTTCCAGTCCAGGTCCGCCTTGAGACTGCTGCGGTCGTTGGAGCGGAGGATGAGCCAGTCTTCGAAGTCATCCGCCCCGTAGTACTGGAGTGCTTGGGGTCTGAGGAGGAAGAGAGAAGAAAGAACCTGGTCTAGGAGGTAGTCGCTGAGCTGTTCATCGCTGCCGGCGCCGGAGTTCCAGTCCAGGTCCGCCTTGAGACTGCTGCGGTCGTTGGAGCGGAGGATGAGCCAGTCTTCGAAGTCATCCGCCCCGTAGTACTGGAGTGCTTGGGGTCTGAGGAGGAAGAGAGAAGAAAGAACCTGGTCTAGGAGGTAGTCGCTGAGCTGTTCATCGCTGCCGGCGCCGGAGTTCCAGTCCAGGTCCGCCTTGAGACTGCTGCGGTCGTTGGAGCGGAGGATGAGCCAGTCTTCGAAGTCATCCGCCCCGTAGAACTGGAAACAAGAAACTACGCCATCGGGGAGGGCACAAGGGTTGATCAGCCCAACATCTCGTCGGACTTTGTCCTGGAGTGAGTAGTCCTTCTTGGCTCCGCGCCCTGGCTTCTTCCTCTTCGGCTTGTTGATGCCCTTCTCCCTCTTCACCTGCTCTCTGCAGCCGTCCTCCCCTCTGGGCTGAGCGGAGCAATGGGGAGGAAGAGAAGAGGCAAACCGACGACGCAACTCCTCCCGATCCGCGAGACCTTCGGGGCCGACGCGGCGGCGCCTGGAGTACTCCTTCCACTCCGTCCGCCGCTCCTCTGTCAGGCCCTGCAGAGCCTACATTCTTGTCTGGCCAGTGAGAGAGGAGGCTGAAGAGAACCCGCCAAAGCTCGTTGCAGATGGGGAAGGCCTCGGCGTAGCTGATGGGGCGGCCCAGTCGTTCCTCCATCACCTTCCGTCCCTTCAGCTCTACGAAGAGCGAGTAGGCGTTTTTCACCCGAGCGGCCATTGCTTTTGGGCCACGGGATTGGTAGGCTAAAATTTCCAAGATGCTCAAGGAGGAAAGAATAAAGAGCAAGCCGATTGCGTCAAAAAGAGAATGGACCAACTGGAAAACTCCAGTGGCTGTATGAGAAAAGGGAGTGTTTGGAATATTTTGTGCGCATATGCAGCTTTTCGTTGCGTGATCCCAGCAGGCAGCAAGCAAATAACACCGTTCACGGACAAGTGGAGAGAAGATTTGCTCAATTTTTATTGGATACTCAATCATTTTTGTCGTGTTTTCTAATTTCACTTTATTTAATTTGATCAATCTGATGGAAGTCCTAACAAGTTTTATCATAGAGGACTAAACAATAGACTCCTGTTTTTTTGAATGAGCTTGTATTATACTATTTAATTCTTTATAATGCTTCCACGTGCATGATCTTAAAAATGTCATTTTACCAAATTGTTCTTCGTGATTTTGGGACAATTTTAACTTGAACGCAGAAATTATACATGCAGTTCAGCGATGAATATCTTGCAGAAGATGAGTGCACCACGAACTGGTTACAAAAACATCTAAATAAGAGACTTAAGGGAGGTTTTCATCGTTGAGGCAAAAATGACATCCTTGTTCGCCGTGACCCATTCGGAGACCTTGGGAAGTGTCTCTACCTAAAAGTAACGACATTAAACATCTGGGGCTGGGGCTATTTCATTTTCAAAGGTTGATGTTGCTTAAAAACAGGGCGCGGTCGGGCCTAATGGTGATCAAGTACTGTCGCCTGTAGCCTTAAGGCGAACCCCTTCTGCCCCTAGTTCCTTAGCTAGCACCCAACCTGACCATTCATAGCGATTTTGGGCAATATTATAGATGGCTGAAATGCTGAATCTCTAAGTAGGTGTGTAGGCATCTCAACCCTGCCGTTTGAAAATGAAATGGCCCCAAAGGCTTGTGGCTTTGGAAAGCGAACTTTGGCCAGTAGAGCGTTGATGCGTGGAAAGACGGTCATATCTGGCTCCAACATGAAGATCAAAGCTTGCATGTAGTTGTAGAAGGCAAAATCAGCATAGCTGATCTGAAAATTTACAATCATAAAAGATGCGGAAACATCATTTTGAAAACCTGACCTCAGCGGCAAGGCTTCCAGAGGCCTGTTTGTTCAGAAAATCGTCGAAAATTTTGAAGCGTGGCACTACGACGTTTTCCATCTTCTCCTCATACACCGTTTTCTGAAATTTTATAAAATCCTAATCCAACTGAAGAGGCTAAGAAAAATGAAAAACGAGACGAGTTTTGTCTTGTCCTCCTTGACCAGGACGATGGGGAGGATGGCGGCGGTGAAAAGCTCCTCCAACGCCGTGACAATCTCGTCCGCTTTCGCTGCCTCCCAGCCATCCTTTGGCACGAGGCCTAATATGCAGCCTCATTTGAGCACCATTTCTGCATCTCAACTGACTAGAACCCAGCTCTGCTCCGAGAAAGCGAAAGATGGCCGATGTTTGATAGATTTTCTTTCCGTCCTTCTCCAGACACGGCAGCTGCCCGTAGAGGTGCTCTGACAAGTGCTTATGGTGGGGAAGGAATTAGAAAGAATGGCGAAGGCAGGAGGACGAGTTTTGAGTGCAGGCCAGTCGGACATTTGGATTCGCTGATCTTCCCAGTCCACGCCGGCGAAGGTGAGCAGGAGTCGAAGGCCTTCTGCGCGCCCTTTGGCGTCGAAGTAGATCAGTTTGTAGCCCATTATTTGTCGAAACTATAAATGACTTCAAATTTGCAGCTTGGTTGGAAAAACTAGCACAATCTGGGAGGCATGTTTCTAATGCCTCACTTCTTATCGCACCATTCTACATTGCTACGGTTTGCCAAAAAACTACAGTTTGTTTCTTGGAAACATTCGCACTCCGATTGGGAGAACAATGCAAAATGTTCATTTAGTCTAAAGGATATTTCACAACTGAACAAGCAGATTTAGTAGACAATTGTAATCAATTGAAGAATTAAGCTTGACATACATTCAACAGTTGCAATTCACATATGGCAAGCTGTTGCTGATCATCCGAACTCCAATCGATATCAAACTCCAATGCAGACAGAGCTGGCAAATCAGGCCAGGTCAACCACTCATCATCACTTTGCACAGTCCGGGCGTGAGATTCTTCCTCAATCACTAGCGCTATTGCCAGGCCTTGGCCATCTTTCAAGCGAAGACGCAAGCTCATTCCACTTTCCGTCCCCTTTCTCACGCAGAAAAGCCTGAAATCCACTTACACTGCCTCTTTTCATCGACTGAAAACGGAACCTAGTTCTCTGGCTGGAGACATTGGGCTGGCGTGGAATGAGAAGGCGGCTTCGGGAAATGAGGTAGGGCGGTGAAGAGGTTGGCTGGCTCTGCGGCTGACAGAGGTAGTGCGGCTGAAGACTGGTGGCGGAGAGGTGGAAGCTCCCGTCCTCTTCATAGCCGTCCGAAAACCCCTCTGCTCTCATCGGCGCCACCAAGCGTCCACAGCTTAGGTACGGCTTCAGCAGACTCCAGAACCTCAATTTATCTTCTTATTGCTTCATTTGCCTATTGCTGTTCGCAAAGATCTGCAGCCAGTAACTAGAACACGCAAGGTATTTTGCATGCATATATCATCCATTTCTCAGCTTAAAGTGAAGTAAATGAAGGTGAATGAAACTTGTGTGAGTTTTGTTGGAATTGATCCTTGGGGAGAGTTTCGTAGAGCCAGCCAGGAGCGAAGATGGCGACGGATGAATTGCACCGTCGGATGACCTCCAGAGCTGTGCTGCAATTGAAGCCACCTCCGCCCAGACACCCGCGTCCAAACACATCCACCCCTCAACCAACCTTCCCTTTCCAACACCTACAAACCTCTCAGGAAGCTTAACCCACGTAGACGTCGAACTCGCGCCCAGACTTGGCGGCAAGCTCCATGGAAGCTTCCAGATTAGCTTCCTTCCAGCAGTAGTTGAGGAAGATCCCATCCGCCGCCTCGAAGAAACCTCTCAATTCCTTCCGTCTTCAGAAAGCGAAGGAAGAGTGCTATGAGAAGAAATGGGACAAGTTGAGTGGATTGAGTTCGTCCTGCCACTTGAGGGTGCCCGAGGTGAGGATGACGCTGTCGTACCAGATCACCGAGCTCCATCTACCCAATCTCCGCCGGCACTCCTCCTTCAGCCCCCGCACAAGCCTCACCAGCAGCCCCAACTTCTCCCTCTGCAGCCATCATATCACCCTTCTCTAACCGCCAACCACTCTCAGGCCCAACCGGAATGGGGTTCTCGATGTTGACCAGCCAGCCGTCAAACCCGTAGGCCTCTGCGATGTCCACCAATCGATCGACAGCCCAGTCCACATCGGCCAGCAGTTCATCGCACAGCTGCTTCCCAGCATCCCATTCCGTTATCAGAGTTCCTTCAGGTTCCCTTCTCTCCGAACATCTTCTTAGACAGAGGTGAGGATGAGAAGAACCGAGAATGGGGGTTCGGTTGCGGTGCGCGGCGTGGACCCAGCCACTTGGAGGGATGGTGACAAACTGGTGGCTGAAGTAGACAAACTGGTCGATGTAGGCCCAGTGGAGGAACTGGAAGCACGGCTCCGCTGACTTGTAGCCGCCAGGACATCTGAGAACGATTGGGCTGATGATAAGGAAGTAGAAAAGTGGAAAAAGGAGTGAACGTTTCTTGCGGAAGGTAGCCGCCCATCATGTCGTGACATAGAAGCGTTTTGGGCCGCTCAAGCCTCCTCCAATGCTCCTCTGCATCGGCCATTCATAGATTACTTTTTCATACGCATGAGGTGAACCTAGCAAAGGCTCTGGCCGTTGATCCCTGCTGACCTTGTTCAGTGACCAGTTTCTCAGTTCCTCCATGCTTCGCAGAGGTTGGCTCATTGCCGCTTCTTCCATGCTCAAGACTTAGCTTTTTACTGTTTTACTGATTGAGTTCCTTTCTAGTTAAAATCTGCGCTTGCGGTTGCTGCTTTTGTCTGCATGGCTGCCTGGTTTTTTTACGATTTATTCAATCTAAACCACGTAAGACTAAGAATGTGTTGAAGACGACAGCGGTAAAAGGAGCAAAACAAAACAAAATAAAGGTAGTATAAAGATGAATGAGGAGTAGAATGGTTGATGGAGTAGATGAATCAGTAGACGCCCACACGGCGCGGTCCCCGAGCTGTCAAAAGAAACGTTAGTTTGTGAGTGCAGTGTGAGGTGGAGAAGAGAACCGGCAGGGGACTGCTGCTCGTTCATCCAGCAGGCCTTCTGGTAGTGGCCGGTCTTGTTGCACATCTTGCAGGTGATGTCCGGGAAGGACTTGGTGCAGTCCTTGGCGATGTGGCCCGTGAGGTGGCACTCCCGGCACAGGAACGGCTCCTTTCGCCCCCCGCCCCCCATCTTCCCGCCACCCCTACCGCCCATCATCCCTCGTCCCCCCTCCATACCGCCACCACCCCCGAAGCCCCCGCCTCCGAAGCCACCGCCCCCGAAGCTGTTGCCGCGGAAGCCACCCTGGCTTGCTTGCATCCGCATTGCCTGTCAATTGTCCATTTTATATATACACCTCTAGTCAAGTCTTCGCGTCAGTCATGTTGGCATTATGGAAAGGGCTGAGGCGGGAGAAAGAAGGTGAAGTGGGAGGGGAAACCTGGCGCTGGCGTTCGGCGAGTGGGCAGTCGATGTCCATGTGGCTGGGGTCGCCGCAGGAGCCGCAGGCGAAGAGGATCCCTCCCCCTCCTCCCATGCTACGCGTCATCATCCCTCCACCACCGCCTCCTCCACCGCCGTAGCCTCCTCCCATCCCGCCGCCTCCATAGCCGCCCATCCCTCCCATCCCTCCTCCTCCACCTTCAAGCCCCTCCACCTCCCTCCTTTTCCGCCTCCTCCTCCTCCTCCTCTTCCTCCTTCTCCACTTCCTCCTCCTTCTCCACTTCCTCCTCCATCTCCTGCCACCATTCTCTCCCATCTTGCTAACTTATTCAACCAATAGGTAACAAGAAGGCAAAGCTCTGGCTTTACTCTAGACATTTTTCGATTATTAGCGCTATGTGAGCAGAGAAGGCGGCTAACCCATGCGAGGAGGAGCGTTGAAGTCGTTGTTGGAGAAGAGAGGATCGGGTCGGTTGGAGCGAGGAGGGCCCTGGTTGCCGCCCGTTCGGCCTCCGCGGGGTCTGGGGGCGTTGCGAGCGTCGGGGTCCTTCATCCAGCAGGCCTTCTGGTAGTGGCCGGTCTTGCCGCACATCTTGCAGGTGATGTCGGGGAAGGACTTCTCGCACTCCCGCGCCATGTGCCCCGTCAGGTGACACTTCTTGCACAGGAACGGCTCCGACGACATCTTCCCTCCGCTCTTCCCGCCTACCTCCACCTCCTTCTTCGCCTCAACCATTGCGCCTGGCACTAAACACTGAACTGAATGAGAGTGAAGGTGAGAAGGGCAGGTGAAGGGAGAAAACGCAAAGGGTATGCTTGCGCTTGCGCTCATGGCGCTGCCCACAGAGCGTCTGTCTTCGACCCCCCAACGATCTGTGTACGCACTCTTCGATACGCAGGCTTATGGCTGCCCGCGTGTTTGAATTCCTAATTGTCTCTGATCGTAGAGAATTCCAGCTGAGAAGCATGATTTTTGCAAATTGGCGAAATTGCTCTTTATATTAGGTCTGCAGAACCGAGTCCTTTTTAATTCACCAGACAGGACTAACACTGAAAAATATAAGTAGAAGAGTTTGGAAGAAGCGGAATCACAAAACAGTCGGAGAGTTGACAGTGCCGGAAAGTAGAGGCTTGAAAGTTATCTACATAAATAAGCATGCGAATTCTGGCCCACAAGAAGGCACAAGAGGGCCAGGGGAATAATTTTTCTTTCCACGCTCATCTCCTTCCCGCTTCACGTCTTTTGGAAGCATTACGATAGAAAGCTGGGAAAACGCAAATCACAGCATTTACAACGTCAGATGAGGAATAAGCTTGACGGTTTGATCAATCACAATGCGGCGCGACAAGTTAACCTGATGATTAGCCCAAATCAAAGCAGGGGACATTTTCTGGACGATTAAAATGTACGCGTCAGGTTCTGGAATATAGGAGCTGCTTGGGCTGAGAGGAAGCCAGCTGGTTCGAATTTGAGGACGTGAACAATGTAGCACAATGACTATCAGCAGCTCAGCCTAAAGCTTTGACAGAGGTCTTGGCTACCTGCCTTCCTTAGCCTAGACAAAAAGTAGAGCGAAAGGATGGAAGCCAGAGGAGATATGCGGGTGGGGGACAGGAAGCAGAGATTGTAGGAGGCCTAATCAGCGGTGAGCTGCTGGAGGCTTTCCTCCTGCGGCAGTGGGCGTCGGCGGTAGTTGGGGTTGAGGACCAGGTAGAGGATGAGGACGGCGTAGACGAAGATGGCCAGGCCCAGGAAGTTTACCACCATCTCCTGCGAGCAGCCCTCCTTGCACTCCCTGCAAGCAGGGCGCAGTTGGACTGAGTGAGGAGGAGAGAGTAGAGTAAGGGAGAAACGGTGCGACGTGCCAAGCGTAGCGCTCAGAGATGCCCATGAGCGCGGCCGCGACGGCGGACACGAAGATCCCGGTGCCCAGAACTCGGTGGTAGGGCATCAGCCAGCTGCGAACGGGCATCGAAAGCCCTGGCCAAAAGAATGTTGCGAAGGCCGTCGCGTACTACAATTTTGGCGTGGTAGTAAGGCAATGGGAATAAGGAGAAGGAGAAACCTGAAGACAAAAGGCGAGCACGCTGGCGAATCCGACCCAGGAGTGTAGAGTGTAGAGGTTGCGTATAGGGGCGGGTTTGCCGTCTTTGACGTTGTTGTTGTGGGAGTCGAAGACGGCCTTGAGAGCGACGATGAAGAAGATGGCCACCATAGAGTGGAGGATGAGGTGCAGCAGCTTCGTGAACTTCTTCGCCTCGTGTCGGAACACACGATACACCAGCATCGCTGAAATCAAGCATGTTTCTGTTGTAAGTGATCGAAGAATGTCATAAATAATCACGGGCTGTCAAAACATTTTTGGTGCAAAAAAGCAAAGACCTTCGCCGTAGAGGAAGATGAGTCCGATGGTCATGAAGAGTGGATGGTAGTGGAATTGGTTGTCCGGCTTCTCAGTCCAGGCAAAGCCTCCATCGTAGTTGCCCATCCAGACGGCAACGAGGATGACCGCCAGCGCCCCCACCGCCTGGCTGAGTCCGAAGAGGAGGCTGAAGTGCTTCAGCGACGTCTCCTCCTCCAGCGCATCGTACTTGTCCATCACCACCGACATCCTCCTACTCTACCCTTCCCTACCCTCTCCACTCTCCCTTTCTATTCCCTCTCTGCAAACAACAATTGCCCTCCTGCCATCCAATCACTCCCTTCTGTATGGCCTCAGTAAGCGAGGCTAATTAGAGGCTTGGGCTGGCAGGGGAAGGGGCGTAAATGTCAGTGGCAGTGCGTGGGCAGAGGCCTGGAAGGAGGAGGGAAGGGGCAGATAGGAGGGGAGAGGGTAGGGGGCAGCGGGAGGGAGCATGGAGCCTATGAAGGGTCTGTGGAGGGTCTTTGCAGCGATCGATTTTCCACCTACGACGCAGGCGCGCATGGCTCTTCCCCCTCTCCCTCCTCCCACAACCCCCCCAGCCCCTCTGGAAGGCCTGATCAAGGCTCCCTTTGAGAGCCTTTTTGCTGGCAGACAGGAAATGGCCTTCTTACCAGCTAGACCCAGCAGCAAAAACAAGACCATGAGGGTGTCATGAAATATGCACCAGCCACCCAGGGCCTTGCCTAGCAGCGGAGAAAAAGAGGGAACAAAAGGAAGGCCTGTGAAAGGAGGTGAAGAGACTGCCCAACGAGGCATTTGTGGCACACTGTGGGAGGGGAAAGCATGGATGGGGAAGCTGGGGAGGGTGGCTGCTAGAGCAAAGAAAGGTGGAGGTGGAGTGCGCGATCCTGAATGAGGAAAGGCTGACGGGGTCGCTTTTCAAGAGCCCCACGTCCAACTTTCCACGAAGCCAACGGTCTCTGCGCACAGCCTCAGCACTCGCCAGCTATGGCTTCTGCTAGTTTATGAAGCCTTGGCATTGGTGAACATGTGGGTGGCACTTGCGCTTTCATGGCTGGCTTTAACTACGGCCATCAGTCCACCATCCAAGGCCCAGTTGAAATGCGGAGGTCATTTTTCGGCCCAAAATTGTTGGCTAGGCTAGGAAGAGAGTGAAATTGCAGCCTGCAAACTGCTGCTGGAGGAAGTGGAGCAGGAAATTGGGCAGGCGGACCCCAAGAAGAAGGTCCAGGTGGGCAGCTACCGCGTCGACCCCAACGGCAACCAATACCTCTCTCAGGTTGTCAACTTAATTCCAGCAAACACATCGACTGCCATTGATAGCCTAGAGCTACTTTGAAGGTGCCCTATGCCCGCTCTTTGGGCCATCTGCACGAGGTGGTGGACGGAGGCTGTGCCCGCTCCACCAACTATGCATTCGCTACCAATCCCCACACCGGGAGAAGACAGGTTCAATGCTCTTTATTTTGTTTCAACTACGCAATTAGCTCTTTCTGATTCAACCAGGCAATGCGGACGACTGATTTCGGGGATAGTCGAAACCGCAAGTTTGACCAGAAGGATGCGTCCAAGAAAACGCAAGGCCAGCTGAAATTCGCCGTTACTTGCGCCCTCTTAGTCCCATATATTGGCTTCTCAATTAGCTTTCTTTCAGTGCGAAGAGTTGCTGGAGGAGGAGGAGGATGGGTTGATTGAGTTCCTCAAAGAGCCTCGTCCTAATCAAGCCGAAGCTTTCTGCGTCCAAGAAATCGGTTATTCCTTCGCTACCATTCGCTGTGACGTTTTCAATCGAGTGTGTACGAGTGCGAGTTTTGGAGGAGTGTGCACGAGTGCGGATTTCGCGCCGTACCCAGTGGACTATGAGCCAGAGCCGACGCCAGAGCCCGCCAAACCGGCCGAGGATAGCCTACCTCAAGTTGACTCTTCCTCTAGTGCCTCAGAAGAAGAGACTCCCAGTGATACTGCAGCAGAGTTGTGAGCTTTACCCTTTGCATTCTCGAAACCGCCCTTTTTCTGCCTATTTATTGATCAAAACGGAGGCCTTCCTGTTCTGGTTTCTAGGCATTGTGGCTGTATGTGCTGGTGTTGGGCGGCCTTCTTTCCATCCTCGCTTCCCTATTTAGCCGACAGAGCCAAGAGCCCGACAAATCCGACTGATTCCATCCTCCTCCCAATTCGCATTTCTCATGGACTCTCGTGCCTTTCTCATGGCCTATTCACACTGCTCACAAGGGTGAAGAGAATAAAAAGCGAGATGGAAGATGAAGAAAATCGCATCAAGGTTCTTCCTTGTCCAGAGTGTGTGTGTCGGTTTCGAGCATGGTCTTGGTGAAGGTGGTGATGATGCCCTTCTCACGCTCTCGCAGCTGGTTCAGCTCCAGCAGTCGCATGGCTCTCTTTATCCAATCCTCATTGACCCAAAAGTGGGAAAGAGAGGAGGGTGGGAACCTCCCGATTGCCGAGGTCGAACTCTCCGATGATAGGCAGACGGAAGCCGACTCCGTAGCGCCAGCGCAGTTCATTGGTGATGGCAACCTCCCGCTTCCGTCTGTACAACTCCTCGCCCTCCAGCCAGTACGAATGCCACAGGCCCATCAACGGGCCAGACAGGTACATTCCTGGCAAACCGCTCTCTCTTCTCAACGCCTTTCACTCTGCACCAACAGCTGGCAGTACCCAGGATAGTGAAGGACAAGCAGAAGAGGGAAAGCCATTTGTAGCGGTACATCAGACGCCGGGGTAGACGAAGAATAGGCTGCAAGGGTGCCAGAGCTCGCTCTTGCATTGCTCTCCATTTATCTCCATACCTGTCATCCCAAACAGCTCATCATCTCCAAGAATTGGAAGGAAAGGAGTTAACGAAGATTGTAAACGGCGATGCAGTAAACTGCAGCAGTACTGTCTCTGCCAACTGCTTCCCGCCAGAGCATGGCAGGCAATCCTTTGCAACAGCATTTGCACTGATGCAAGGGAGAAGGAAGAGGTGAGAGAGGTTGAAACTGCGCAGTATGAGCGTGCATCAGCAGGGTGGTGGGAGGGGCTTGTTTCATCAAAGTGAGGCTTGAGTAGCTCCGCTAATAAGCTGCCTCCCTCTTAGAGTCCCCCTGAAGGCCTCATTTCCGCCTCATGTCCGCCTGCCTTCTGCTCTCGCCAGCCAGCTAGCAATACTTCTCCACTCACAACATGGCCGCTGTA
This sequence comes from Ptycholaimellus sp. GST1_10, assembly GCA_030248095.1. Classification (NCBI taxonomy): domain Eukaryota; kingdom Metazoa; phylum Nematoda; class Chromadorea; order Chromadorida; family Chromadoridae; genus Ptycholaimellus; species Ptycholaimellus sp. GST1_10. The sequence goes on from JASANA010008540.1 coordinate 37,328, forward strand.
GACGAAGCTGCTCGAACTCAGCTCTTCCAAAGCATCAAAGACGGTTGATTTCTCTCCCACTCACCCTGCTCCGTTGCCATCATGGCCTATTTGCTTCATGGTCAATAAATTGATGATAATTAACCGTCAATAGCAATCAGTAAAACCTAAATTCGATAGATTTGACACGATACAAAATTGGAAGGTGATGCGGAGCGAGTGCGTCTGTTGCTGGAAGCACTGCAGGGGCGCGGCGGCGGCGTGGACTTTGTGGACGAATTTGGGACCTCCCCGCTTCAATCCGCTGCCTATGCTGCTCGTCCCGACCTCCTCCGCCTCATCCTCCAAGCCGGTGCCGACGTCAACTACCGCCAGGACCATCCACATCGATACACCGCCCTCATGTTCGCCGCGCTCTCCGGTCTCCCCCTCCTACCTCCACTCTGACCTCCTCTCAGCTCTGGTCTTCATCCAGGCAACGAGGAGTGCTGTCGAATCCTGCTGGAGGCGGGGGCGGAGACGCACCACCAGAACAGCATCGGGAGGACGGCAGGGGAGCTGGCCAGTTTCACGGGCCAGCATCACTGCGTCTCCCTCATCAACAACTTTCTGCCCCTCTCCGACATTCTCAAGGCTGCCGGTGTCAAGGGTTCCTTTTGAATTAGCCTTTGATGGTTGTGGGGGAAAGGAAAGGGAATGAATTGAGATGGAAAGTACTCGGATGATCTCATCAAAGCCATCTACGAGGTGGCCAGCTCCTACAACATTCACCCTGTCAAGGTGAAAGAACTGAGCTGAGATGCCTGGTGGAAAGGAGGAGAGTTGAAGATTGTGCTGTTTCTGCAAGAGCGACCTCTGCTGCTGGAACAAAAAGAGCAGACACTGAGAGTACTGGACGATATTATGGATTCGGAAATGCGGCGCAAAGATACCAATGAGGTCATCGCCTTTTTCATCTCAACTTCCAATATCCTCAAATAAAAAATTTAGGTGATGGCGATGAAAATTCATCTCGTTCGACGAACGCTCAAGGAAATCATCACATGGTGCAAGAAAGAAGGGGAACAAGGTGCGCTGGAACACTGTAATGGGGTGTTTTCCGACGGTTCAATATCATTGGCAGGTCGGAGTACAGAAGAGGTGCTGGGCAGGTTCATCAAATTCCTCCTCAGCTGCGAAGAAGGGGAAACGTTCTCGCGGAATTTCGAAAACCTCGTCCGACAGATGCTCAAAGAATTCCCTTTCCACCAGTCTACGCTCTTCATGGGCATGGTCAAGACACTCGCCAGTACACCTGTCGTAGGCTTTTCGCTCACCTATCTGTCAATTGGTTTTAAGACAGGGGAGGGAGAGAAGGAATGAGATGCAGGGCGGGAGTCCGGATGCAGTGAGCGTGATCAGACAAGCGCTGCTGGGAGCAAAGATGATGATGAACGAGAACTTCTGCGCCACCTGTGGCACATCGCCTGCCACCAAGCGATGCTCTGTCTGCAAAGCAGTACATTCATTCTCTGCCGCTCTTCCCCTCTCGACCCCATCCAATCCAGGTCCACTACTGCTCGCCAGAGTGCCAGAAGCTGGCCTGGTTTGCGCACAAGAAACTCTGCAAAAAGGCCCAATGACCTCCGAAATCCTCATTGTCATTCACTGCACTCAGATGTAGTAGCAGCACATTGCATTTTCGCTCATTTTCTATAGCATATCAACAAACTACAATAGTTTATAGTTTATTTGCAGGCGTAGTTATAACTAGCATTGCACCAACGTAAAAAAAAACAGAGCGAATTTTTACGCCAAAGTCGAAACAAATGCAGAAAAAAGCTCAGCACAAATATTAGGTGCATTTCAGGGGGGGAGAAGGGGTTATTGGAGAAGTTTTCATTTGGGCGGATAATTGGATAAGTTTTGGGATGATAGTTGGAATCGAAAAAATAGTTTTGATGTGTTTAAATAATTTAAAGGGGGGATTATTGGATAAGTTTTCATTTTTGGGGGATAGTTGGATGTTTTTGGGGGCCAGTTGGACTCGAAAAAAAAAAGTTTTGACAAAACCTGGCAAAAATGGTTATTTTTGGTGATTTTTGGAGGTTTTTCCTATATTTCCATAATTTCTAAATATTGTTTATATCCGGGACACTGATTTTTGAAATCATCTAAGCACCAAAATGGACCCAAAATTATAGTTTGGGGGTTTGTTTTTTGGTTTGTAGATAGGAAATTGGAATGGAGCATGGAGACAATTGATTGAGTATTGGAAGGGAAAGGAGGCAAAGGAAGGGATGGCGACAGATTTGAAAAGAAAATGGAAAAGAAAGTTGGGAAAATGCCGCATGGGTGATCAGCTTTTTTCATGCGTTTGCCTTTTTTTGGTCATTTGACTCTTTTAATAACCACATAATGTGTATTGATTGGGCTACATGGGTCCCGCTACATGGGTGCTCAGCTTTTTTCATGCGTTTGCCTCTTTTTTGGTCTTTTGACTCTTTTACAAACCACACCCCACCCTGTGGCCAAATTACAGCCACACCAAGTGAATGTAACAGCAAACACCTGGCTGTCCTCAAGGGACTTCAAAGATTAGGCACCCAACCCGAGTGGGGTTAGGTTGCCAAAGAGGTTCGAGGCTTATTTGTTTGGGAATATTTATGTGTAATGGCTAAAACTTCACTTCAATGAGTAGCTTTCAAAACTGCGCAGTTGCAAAACATTGATAAAAGTCACATTTTCGATGTTTTAAGCACTTTCCCGTGATCGGTGCAAGCTGTTCCTTTCAAAATCGTGTTCCCCAGCCCTGATTTACCCAATAACACTCTTAACTCCTCACCAGAAGCTTCCCTCATGGCGCGCGAAATGCTCACTCACAGGACAGGCTCCTCTATTATATATATGGACTAGGTTGAGCTTCGCCGTCGCCTACGGCGACTATATGGAAACAGCTACAGAAATTACTGATGACAGAATTACAAATTTTATGGGTAATCAAAGCATCTGGCATCCACCGCCCTACATGGGAGGATTGGGTGAGCCTAAATAGGCCTGCAAAAGTATCTGGCATCCACCGCCCTACATAAGAGGATTGGGTGAGCCTAAATAGGCCTGTAAAAGCATCTGGCATTCACCGCCCTACATGGGAGGATTGGGTGAGCCTAAATAGGCCTGTAAAAGCATCTGGCATCCACCGCCCTACATGGGAGGATTGGGTGAGCCTAAATAGGCCTGTAAAAGCATCTGGCATCCACCGCCCTACATGGGAGGATTGGGTGAGCCTAAATAGGCCTGTAAAAGCATCTGGCATCCACCACCCTACATGGGAGGATTGGGTGAGCCTAAATAGGCCTGTAAAAGCATCTGGCATCCACTGCCCTACATGGGAGGATTGGGTGAGCCTAAATAGGCCTGTAAAAGCATCTGGCATCCACCGCCCTACATGGGAGGATTGGGTGAGCCTAAATAGGCCTGTAAAAGCATCTGGCATCCACCGCCCTACATGGGAGGATTGGGTGAGCCTAAATAGGCCTGTAAAAGCATCTGGCATCCACCGCCCTACATGGGAGGATTGGGTGAGCCTAAATAGGCCTGTAAAAGCATCTGGCATCCACCGCCCTACATGGGAGGATTGGTTGAGCCTAAATAGGCCTGTAAAAGCATCTGGCATCCACTGCCCTACATGAGAGGATTGGGTGAGCCTAAATAGGCCTGTAAAAGCATCTGGCATCCACCGCCCTACATGGGAGGATTGGGTGAGCCTAAATAGGCCTGTAAAAGCATCTGGCATCCACCACCCTACATGGGAGGATTGGGTGAGCCTAAATAGGCCTGTAAAAGCATCTGGCATCCACTGCCCTACATGGGAGGATTGGGTGAGCCTAAATAGGCCTGTAAAAGCATCTGGCATCCACCGCCCTACATGGGAGGATTGGGTGAGCCTAAATAGGCCTGTAAAAGCATCTGGCATCCACCGCCCTACATGGGAGGATTGGGTGAGCCTAAATAGGCCTGTAAAAGCATCTGGCATCCACCGCCCTACATGGGAGGATTGGGTGAGCCTAAATAGGCCTACGGCGACTATAAGGAAGCAGCTACAGAAATTACTGATGACCAGAATTACAAATTTTATGGGTAATAAAAGTCGGATGCAGTAAGGAGCTTTACTTCAATTTATTTGGTTATCTACCACTATCCCCCATCGCGTTTTTGGATAATTGGATAATATTTCATTAGGGGGAGTAGTTGGATAAGTTTTCATTTGGCACGGGGGAAAATTGGATTAGTTTTCAATTTGGGATGGGGGTAATTGGTAAACTATCATTTGGGGGGGGGGGGTAGTTGGATAAGTTTT